>JACXGJ010004947.1:0-42100 GCA_016801105.1 Esox niger
ATATATATATATATATATATATATATATATATATATATAAACTGTGAAAAATATTATATTTTCAAACAGACATTAGTGTATTAATAACAATTTACACATGTATGTCACACTTTAAAAAACATTTCAAACACACTAAAATAAATTCCATTTACAGTTTTTAAATCGATTACTAAACATACATAAAATATACTGTTGGCAGATTGTCTAGGGGTTAGAGCAACAGACCAGTAACCGAAAGGTTACCTGAATCCCCAAGCCAGCATGCTGAACATTTTATGTTTTTTATTCTTTGAGTGAGACAGTTAGCCCTAATTGCTCCTGTCAGTGGCTTTGGAAATGAGCATCTGCTGAATGATAAAAAACATAAAACAAACATACATAAAATTTGTTTATTCTCTCCTATGGGAGGAGATGACCTGGAATATTCAAACTGGGGCACCTCAGACTTGATCACTGACAGAACAACTCGGAGGAGGAGCTTTGCGATATAACCCATGTGTCTAAAATACACCAAGAGGACCGGGACTGAAAGGTTAAGGCTGGAAGTAGGCACAGATATGACACATATTGTGGTTACTGTGGGTGAAGACAGGCAGCAATACCTATGACTCAGACTGAGAAAAGAAAGCCATATGCACTCTTATTGTATGGCAGAGGGGCTAGAGACAGGCTGGAAATAATCTGAAGGACACACTGAAAGTAATGTCTTGTCAATCACTGCCAGCGGCGGACATTTTTTGCCATAACACATGGCAATATAAGTGCTGTGCGTGAGCAAACGTCACTGTTATTGTAGTAGACGAAGTGTTGTTTCTGACAGTGGCTTTGTCTAATCCCCCGCACTTTGGTGAAGTTGCATGTGGTTATTTTTTCCATCTGTATGTCAGACATCTGTTAATGCCACTTGCTGCTACACGTAAAAAAAATGCTATCCACTACCAGTGATGATTTAATCTGAACTTTCTCCTGATCCAGACATAGTTTGCCCTTTAGAACTCCCTCAGGTGTCTGTGTCTGTAAACCACGACAGCCTCAGGTTGTTTACATGAGCATCGTACAGGGTCAGTGGCCAAATGACTCTGTTACACCCTTGGGCACTGAAAGATCAATACATATCTCTGGAGCTATCGATTTCTGCTTGATTAAAACACTGAATCTTAACAAGTCCTCCACACCAGACTTAGGAGCAGGGAGGGGTGGCGGGGGGAGAGCATTCACTAAGTGAACTCAGAAGATTCCAGGTGAGGCAGTGGGATGATATCTACACCATGCAATGGGGAGAGACACTGGGAAGACAGAGGGTGGGTTCAAGCGCTACGGAGGTCGTTTTATTAATTATTAAGAGAAGAGTGAGGGGAGTTGGTAAGGTAAAAATCAAGCTGAAAGGACAAATCTCTTTCAACAGGAGGCAGTGTCCCTGGGGCAGCATCCCGTTGGGGGTTTTGGAGGAAAGGGCGCTGATACTTGTGCTAGTGTTGACTCTTAGCGGCATCTGTTACCTCCATTTTCTGGTCATCTTCCTCCATCTTGCTTCCTTCTCCGACTCATCTTTGGTCTAGCTGCTTTTGGCCTCTGTCCCGATCTTCTAACTCGGAGCCCCAAAATACCTCCCCAGATTAGTCCCCAAATTGAGGCAGGTGTGTGGGGAATGCACCCAGTTGTTGTTGTCGTTGGAGGAGTTGGTGCGATGCGGATTTCTGGGCGTATTTGCACCAACAACCATTATAGACTGAAGCAATAGGGTACAAGGGGTTGAGGTATATGACCAATATACCACGGCTAAGAGCTGTTCTTAGGAATGAAGCATGCGGAGTGCCTGGACACAGTGCATAGTCCAGATACCGATGTAGTTAGACAAACAGTGATGTGATGTTATCGTATCCCACGACAGTCAGCCAATCATTTAGGCACCAGGTTTATAACGTACCTTTATATGAATAATTATCTAGAAGGCTGTCAGACAATGGTTTGTTGAAATTAGTTTCATAGAGTTCCTTTCGAAGGGTCCGTGTCTATTCATGGATTACACAGCAGTCTGTTACATTGTTGCCATGGCCACTGACGGGCGCAGCAACCAGATGAGCTGAAGGTGAATGGTGGATAATGACTTTAAACGGGTTGTAATTACTGTTTTGACTAAATTACACAATAGGGGTTTAGAAATAAAATTGCTAAAGTAGACACATATTTCATAAGAAACAACACTGCCAGCATCTTATTATTATCAAAATGTATTATTATCAAAATGTACATTGACATATGGCAGTGTCGTCATTCGGTAGCAAAGAATAGCTAGCGATGTTGACGGTAACTAGCTAAAACAAATTGATCACTTCTCAATTATAAATGGCTAATAAAAAGATGATACTGCATCTGAAATCCCAGTGACATCAGAATGATGCAACAAATTACATGCCTTTAGAGATAGTATTGCGTTTCAAGCCTCAGTACTGCACAAATCCCACTGAGCACAAGGATCAGTAGACAGTCAGCCCCAAAACGAATGTTCAAAACCGTGTTACGACAAAACGTGCAATCCATGAATTGACTGGGAGTAAAAGATCTGGAACATGTTTCTTCTTTTCCATATTGATTGGTTAGTGATGTAACCACTCATTATGTTCCTCTGGAAAAAAATGACATGCCTCATCTCATGAGATTTCTCCAACCCTCCAATAGGGGACTATATTTGTTTCTATACATTGCAGGGGTGGACCATCAGGCAGTGGTAGGACCAAATCTTTTGTTCTCCTGTGGTTTGATGCGTCATTGAGATAAAGATTAATTGAGCACCACTGGAGATGTTTAGTCATTCATTCCATGTGAAAGCCTACAAAGGGATTGTATTACAATTTAGCCTTTTCAGTGACTCAGTATTTCATTGACTACAGATTAGAAAGAACCCCCATTGATTATGCCTAGTGTATTTATAAATTAATTGATGCACGGCTGTTTTCTATATTGTCCATTATTAACAAAAAAGAAACTCCATCTGAAAGTAAGGCAGAAAATGTCCCAGCATTAACATCAAATGATATATTAGCCAGGCTTATACACTAAGCATTGGCCAACTTCAGGCTACTAAAGCTATGAAACTTCTCTTTTCAATTGTTTTTTTCTTCATATTTCCGTAGTATTTTCCCCCCTCATATTTCATATTTCATGCATGTTGAAAGTCAATACAAAGTGTAGGAGATTGAATGTCATTTAAATTCAAATGAACCAAAACAATGGATAGTGGGTGTGAAGTGCCCTAAATGACTGTGCTAATCTACACATTTGTATTAAGGGATTTTCCCTATTAGTCAGTCAGGGTCAGATATTTTATAGGGCAGCATTCAATGTTCATCTTTACCTCAGGATTCTCTCTCTCATATATATATTTTTGTTTGCCCATTAAAATAACACCAAATTGACCAGAAATACTGCGTACACATTGTTAATGTGGTAAATGACTACTGTAGCTGGAAACAGCAGATTTTTTATGAAGTATCTACAGTACATAGGCACACAGAGGCTCATTATCAGCAACTCTGGCACGTTGTGATTGCCAATCCAAGTTTATCATTTTAAATGGCTAATCAATCATTAAAAAAAACTTTTGCGATTATGTTAGCACCACTGAAAACTGTTGTGCTGATTAAAGAAGCAATAAAACTGGCCTTCTTTAGACTAGTTCAGTATCTTCAGCATCAGCATTTGTGGGTTTGATTACATGCTCAAAATAGCTAGAAACAAATAACTTAACTCATCACACTATTCTTGTCCTGAGAAATGAAATCTATTCCATGTGAGAAATTGCCAAGAAACTCAAGATCTCATACCACGATGTGTGGTACTTTCCACAAATCAGCGCAAACTGTCTCTAACCAGAAAAGTATGAGGAGTGGGAGGCCCCTGTGCACATGTGAGCATGAGGACAAATACATTAGCGCCCAGTCTGACACTGTGTGCTTCCCGGTGGCCACTCTCCGTTTCAACCGACGCTCTGTTTGAAGCCAACCGTACAAAGACAGCGATGCCTGGTGTGTCACACCCGTGTTCCTTCTTTAAGAAGGGACCTCAGAACGGGAAAAAAGCGCAAGCAGGCCAGAGGCTGGCTGAAATGCTACGCTGGAGCAGGCCGAGGTCCGCGGACAGCTGGGTTCACAGGAGACAGCAACTGATGTGCTCTAACTATGACGTGCTCTTGAATCCTAAGTGTTTTTCGCATCATCTGTGGGCTAGCCGGGGCACCCACGCACTGGCCAAAGCCTGGCCGTCTGCTCGGAACCCACTCTTCTAACTCTCGACATGCAGCGGCGCTAAATGGGCTTTGTTTTTTATCCCGCCTCCGCTGCTTCCTGACCGAGGTCCGCCCTAGCAGACCACAAATGACTCCCTGAAACACAGGCAGACTGGGCACCCGAGAAACTCCCCGCTTGTTTGTTTATGGTTCAAATTGCACAGTAAGTCTCTCCTACTAAGAAGCTATTTTTATCCGTCTTGCCCGTCAATGGATTTATAATGGCCCAGACTTCACAGATGAAAAAACATGAATTAGAAAAAGGTTAACATTACAGTGCACCCTCCCAGGGTTTTTGTCTGATCTCTCATTAGTTCTGCTCCCAAAATATCTCAGGTTTAAAAAACGAACGGCCAAGTGTGCGAGACCGGTGTTCTGCACCAAATGCTCAGGTTATAAACACTTTTGGATTTAGATGCCAGATGGCAGACACATTATCTAACATGAAAGCATTTCTAGGACAACTACCATTGTAATGATGATTCATCAGTGTGCGGAGATTAGCTATGTCAAGTGGGGGCTAACCCCCCCCCGCTATATTCGCTGAAAGCTTTATTCCCCTAGCGTTCCATTAAATCAAAACGGTAGCTAGCATGTTCAGATAGCGCGCATGCATCTCCGCCGTGCCCCGGTTCCCCCAAGCATGCTGATAATCAGCAGTTTCTCTACTGTAGCGCGGAATCAGAATGACCCCACGCGAACAGAAAACGGCATGCTTGTTCGCGGCTCCTTAGGCTTTAATCTTGTGCCACCACGCATGAAACACAGCCCGAGGACACAAACACACTGAGTGACCAGCCTCTCACCTTCTTCCCGCAGTCAGGGTTGCCACATTTCATTGACTGCAAACTGCAACATCACCCACGGATTCACGAAACGCAATTTCTTCTGTACGACTCTGCAAGTCATCATTGAAAATAGCCCAGTTGTTTGGGAAACCTCCCCATCTGGCAACAATGCCTGCTGCTCTTAACGTGAGCGGAGAGGAGCACAGAGCACCGGCCCATCATGGACACCCGGCATTCATTGCTGCTGCCTGCCTAATCAAATAGAAAACTTTCTCAGAGAGCAATTCTCAGAGGGAAAAGCAACACACACACACACACACACACACACACGACAAAGAATAACATGGAGTAATGAAAACACAAACAAGCATGCCGTAAATGTCTCTGTGTCATGGCAGCAGGAGACCGCAAACACCCCTCTTGACAAAAGGAGCGTCTGATATGCCCTGGTTCAGGAGACCAGTCTAGCTGAGATCCATACATGACCCCGCGATAAGGAGCTCCTAAAGCAATGGGAGATGGGTGATTTATTTTCTCACTATTTGATGAATGAGTCACACTTCAACCTGGGTCTTGAGTTCGATACTCTGTTCTGCCTGTCGTGGCCTGTGTAAAGCGCACCCACAGGGCCAGGTGACAGAGTGGAAGGGAAACAGAGAAAGAAGGAGAAAATGGGACATTGAGTAGGGCTATGGAGAGTAGCGAAGAGTGGGAGAATGGGAGAGAGGTTTGTCCACCCTAAGCAGAGCTGGGGAGAGCAAGAAAGTTGGAAAATTGTACCCTATTCCGTGCATTACGGTAAGCTAGATCAAAAGTGTTGTACTTTATATTGAGGGCCGGTTTGGTTACCTTCACCTTTCACCCCTAGGTTCATCCATATGGAACAGCCTCTCGCGCTCAATACCCTCGACAGACCATCGCCCAGCCAGTCATCGACCAGTTCGGCAGTCTATAAGAACTCAATAACAGGCTGTCGGACTTGGAGCACACACAAGCTGAGGCCGTCCGAGCCTGGGAGCTTTGTGCATATTGCACGGCAGTGTGAGACGTGCGGCTTCACTAAAACCCTCGATAAAGAACAGAAGCCAATTAGATGTATAAGTCTGTCATGGCAAACGTGTGACGGTCTATGAATGCTCTGCATGAACCTTGAATGCGAAACTGACTTAGAGTGAACGTGTCATAACAGACTCGTGTAGCTGGGGAAAAGCACACTGTGAACTTGTCGTGACACCGAGGCATGTGTCCGGACATGACTGGTACTGGAGGAGGGCACGTCACTCAGGTGTCGTCTGACAGGTGAGTCTGGATGTGCAGTAAATGGAACTCTATCCGACTAGTGCGCTAATTTGGACCAGACTCAATTAAAAGGGTGCCACACGAGTCCTACACTTATCTGTGAGAGCTCATTAAAGAAGCAAGGCCAGTCTCCACCTGTCATGGCGCTAGCTAGCTGTGAGTCATGGCTGGATTCCTGGCTGATCTCTTCGCAGAGTGAAGGTCATCTCTGCGAATGGCTGGCTGACGTGAACAGACACATTTTCTTCAAGACCTTCTGAAGAAAGCCGACTGAGAGCAGAGCAGCACCTGGTTGTCGGTAGGCTTCATGACTCTGATAAACATGCTGTACTAGTCTTTATGGGATATGTGCTGTACTAGTGTCTTTGGGGGCATGTACTGCACTAGTGTTTATGGAGATGTATTGTACTAGTGTTTATGGGGACAAGTAGTGTACTAGTGTTTATGGAGACATGCATTGTACTTGTGACTATGGGGACATGCATTGTACTAGTGACTATGGGGACATGCACTGTACTAGTGTTTACGGAGACATGCATTGTACTAGTGACTATGGGGACATGCATTTTACTAGTGTTTACGGAGACATGCATTGTACTAGTGTTTATGGGGACAGGTACTGTACTAGTGTTTATGGGGATGTGTTGTACTATGCAAGTATTTACATGTACTGTACTAGTGTTTATGGGATCTGTTCTTTACCAGTGTTTACGGAAAGAGGGCTCAACGGTAGTGGTGAGGTGAGGGGAAGACAGAGAGATCATTACAAAGACCTGAGGCAGAAGCAGAAAACACAGCCCCCATTCCCTTGTAAACACAAACATACACAACCATATATTCTGTTCACTTCGCCCACACCCTGTGTGTATATATAAATACAGTAGATATACTATATGTATATATACACACACACTGTATAAATACACTCCCCATCAATGCTTTGAAGTCTGAAATACACCACAACCCCTCCCCACCCACCCACACACACACACACACACACACACACACATCTGAGTATCAATTTAAGTAACAAAGCCAGGAATGGGTCAGAGAATGTTCCACAAGTCTACAAATACACAGCCAACTCTCAGTGGCAAGTTATTTGTCATCATGGTAAATCAATTGTAGTAGGGAAAAGGTGACAACTGCAGTAATTTCTTTCGTTTGTTATTTGCAGCATAATGAATGAACTACTACAGCATAGGCAATTATCTCCTCATGACACAATCAAAATCATAGAAACAGCTTTCCATTTCAACAAGCCTTTATAATTAGCATTAAACACATTCACGCAAAGCTTCAAAAATATATAATATGGTAATATGCCGTAAAATTAGCTTTCTCTCTCTCTTTGAAATTCTAGTCCACACTTAGAAATTAATTGGCTTTGCAGATGAAAGAGAAGTGTAATTGTTAAGTGGTAATTGCTGCATTGAGAGGCTCATCGAACGTGCATCACATCAAAGCTCAGCCAATTAGACTGGGTTTTCCCTGATCCACTCACACGGTTGGGGATTGGAGGTTTGGTGGGGGGTGGGACTATGAAGCCTCCTCATTGGCCGCTCCCCTGACACCAAGCGAGACACACCCCTGGGTACGCATGTCCCCCCTCCCAACAACGCCTCATGGATCCCATCTGGTGACTGTGCACACGGGCTGCTGCAGAGACCGCCTCAACAGCGTCCTGGGATTCAAGCCTTTCATGTCGCGGCGGCGCGTTATTGGGCAGCATCCCACCTCACATGTGAGGTATCGACACCCAAATCAGATACGCTAATCGGCCAGACCAGTGGAAGGAGACTGTCGTGTGGTTTGTTTCCTTTTCTGACACCGTGGCAGAGCTGTAGAGGCTTCGCGCATTGAGGTCTGATTGAGAAGAGGAGTGGTGTTCAATATTTAGTAGAGAGCATCCATCCCTACAGGGTAGACAGGATAGAGGAGGAGGTGTAAGACTCCTGCACCTCCCAAATGCCCCGCTGCTCAGCCCGCTCCTGTCTGGCACCCTACAAAGGGAACACGGTCCAATCAGTGCACCGCGAAGGGAAATGGCGCCGTAATGGACACACCCCAGGGTGCAGGAGGATTTCTGCCATGCTGCTCTACCTCAGCGCTGGCAGGAGCCACGGGGGAGTAGAAGCCATTCGTCAAGCCATGGGCGGCTCAATGAGCGCGCCGCTGTTTGAAGTGCGGTCAACTTAGTCATGCTATTCACCCAACACCAGCAATCGGCGCCGGATGCACAGTCAGGAAAAAATTGTAGTAGTGAGACTTGTGAAAGCAGTCTTTTGTTCGACGTGTTTAAGGAGGCCAAGAGCGATGTGTGCGCTCAAGGTATCGATGTTTTTCTAACCGGCCTCTTGGAATGAGGCAGGCTCCACAGCAATCATCTATCATGACAGAGCAGCAGACATTCCTGGAATAATCCAAACTAAACACAAAGCACATTCTTGCAATATAACTCGAGCCAGATGCTTGGGCCTTTCAGGGTCTCATGTCATCGCTTGACAGAGTGTTTGACGCCTCAGGTTTTGATATCTGGGGTCAGAACAACATAGGCTTGTCTGTGTTTTAGTAAACGGTGGTGATCTTTACTAATAAAGGAGATCATTCATACACAGGGGACATATGATTCTTGTTGTATTCTGCAAAACTACCACTACATAAAAATGTATTTTTGCCCTGTAGATTCCCCACAGAATATGCAAATTCTACTTCACGTTCATGATCTGAGACCACACAGCATGCAGATTTCCACACTTGGATTCCTCAGGTGCAAACGGGCTTGTCTATTTCCTCTGTGTATTAACATCACCACAACACTCTCATCCTCAGATCTCGCTGAGACCGGAGTCGCAGTACGCCTTTCCTGTGACTCACGGGCGATTCATGTGTAGGGTTAAAACCAAAACGCACGGCCAGAAGAGGCGCTCGTTCGTCAGTGTGAAAACCATCCGCCGTCGTGATATCTAACCGGCGATAGAACACATATCGGGGGCTTGTTTTTCCCCCCTCTCTTCCTGATCTCCTTCCTTGGCTTGCCGGGGACAGGTAGGAATCCCCGTCTGTGGAAGAACTCCTTGGAATCTGTTTAGGCCCTGTAACAATGGACAGTAGGCTGCCGGGCCGGAGAGGTCAGACGAGCCCATTAATGACTTCCAACGAGTCCCCGGGGAGCCACTGTTTACTCATGAGGGGAGGACGGCAGACAGGCAACAATGGTGACCCTGGGACTAAGCTCCCAATGCTGATGTCATACTGCTCATCCACGCATGATCCCCTCCATTGATTAGGCTGATCTCAGCCCGCAGGGCCAAATCAGACAGCCATTGTCTATGCTCTCTCTGTCTCTCTCTGCTTGTCTTTTTCTTTCCCTCCTGTTCTCCCTCTAACAGACAATGTGATGTGCTGACATTGTAACTGCATCTAATCTAGGCTGCACTTTATTGCGATTTTATTAATAAATGTGTTAGACTGAGGTGAGTGCATGCCAATGTTGCACACACGCACACACCCACCCACCCCCTGCTCTACCTCAGGACAATATGTTCCTCTAGACGGATGCATAAAACAGGGTGATTCACTTGTCACTCATTCGCTATGCTGTACAATGGATGGGGCTGTATCGGATCAAAACATGATACTGACCCATCTAAGGGCCTTAACAGAAACATAACTGCTCCAAAGGTAAAACTGAACCATTAAAGGCAGGCAACGGCCTTAATGAAAACACCACTGCTCCAAAGGTAAAACTGACCCATTAAACGCAGGCAACGGCCTTAATGAAAACACCACTGCTCCAAAGGTAAAACTGACCCATTAAACGCAGGCAACGGCCTTAATGAAAACATAACTGCTCCAAAGGTAAAACTGACCCATTAAACGCAGGCAACGGCCTTAATGAAAACATAACTGCTCCAAAGGTAAAACTGACCCATTAAAGGCAGGCAACGGCCTTAATGAAAACATAACTGCTCCAAAGGTAAAACTGACCCATTAAAGGCAGGCAACGGCCTTGACTTTGAATAAAGCTTATGTCTACACTGCCAGATGATTATCCTCGAAGCCAAGTTGTTAATCCCTGTTGTCAACTGTCTGTGGGATGTAGCTGGGCACATGGTAGAGGAGCAACTTAAGAGGGTGTCACACAACGTGGCCAACAAATTACTCACAGACAAAGAAATTACAGTCTGACGAGCGCCGCATACAGTATGTGGAAAGTCTGAATCACCAAACAGTCGCTTTTAATGAAGACAAAAATCCGTGGAAATGTGGGTTGGGCCTATTCCCCTCAGTGTTTCCACACAGAGAAAACATCTGCAAGGGCTGTACTCTGATCATAAAACAATAAAACACTATTTGAGTATGGAGATATTTAGCTCCTCTGGCATGAACTAATGATGAGTAACCAGACAACCTTTACAACGTTTGTCTTTCCATGCACGTTTGAAAACAAATATCAACGCAAACATGTTCTTCACCCTATCTTTATTTAGCAAATTATTAGTGAGTAATATCTCCACAGATTTTGTTTGTTCACAGCCATTGGTGAATTTGTTGTGGGTGAGCGTGAAAAGTGAAACTAATTCATGTATGATATATAAAGATGGATAAAATGAATTCCTAAATTGAACAAATGTAGCTAAATACACTGGGATTTTACAAACATTTTATTATTGCAGTTGACAGGAAATATAGATTGATGAAGCTTTGTATAGATGCGATAGTATATACTGTGAGTTAGTAACATAGAGCGGAATGTCACACAGGTTCATAGAATATTTAGGGAGTGTTTAGTAATCTAACCATGTATTTATGTATGTGATCTGATGGCTTGGGAGAGAGGCATTTTGGCAATGTGTAACCCTGTGTTGTCCTTTTGTTGTTAAATCAAGGAGAAACTGGTTGGTTGCCAAGTATTCTTTCCACCAGCAGTCCGAGACCTTAATGTCAGTCATGATGCCTTTTATAGATCTTCGAAATAATTTTGCTACTGAATAATTATGAATTGGATGCATAAATGTTTGTGCCAGTAGAGGCATAAAGTCACCCAACAGCAATGTGAGAGACTGGTGTTGAGAATGCCAAGATGCATGAAAGCTGTCAAAAAATCTGAGTTATTCCACCAAATAATTATTTCTGAATTCTTCCTAAGGTAAAACATCAGTATTTTGTTGTTGAAAAATGTTTTCTTTGCATTATTTGAGGTCTGAAAACATATTTATTTGCTTATTTTGACCAGTTGTTATTTTCTAAAAATAAATACTCGAAATAACACAATTTTTAAGTGGAATTTGAGAGCAATGTTGTCAGTAGTTTATAGAATAAAACAATGTTCACTCAAACACATACCTATGAATAGTAAAACCAGAGAAACTGATCATGTTGCAGAGGTCAATTTTTTTTCCCATAGCTGTATATAGTATGTACACACACACTTTGATATATAATACTTGAGTACTTTACCCTCACTTTGTACCCCCCCAAGCCCATTCTAGGGTTTCATGTAAAGCAAGGTGTAGTAGGTAGAGAATTGTTCCTCGGGTGTCTGTCGAGTCACTCTATCTCTAGACGCAAGAAATATTCTGCCACACTGTGTGTCCTAGCTCACATGGTGGAGTGGGGATGCCCAGGTAGAAGGCAGGGACACTGGGTCGACTTTGGCACCGTCGATAACGGAAACTGATATTCCCGAACGAGTGGAAAACAGCCCTGCCTGCTTCCCTAAAGCAGTGTAGCATTATCGTCCTACAAGATGTATTATGCAACACAGGGACTGTGTATTTGGTTAAAATGAAGTAACACATTGGTTAACTGCAAGGGAATGAATCCCCTTAGAAATCTTCTCTAGAGACCTGTTGCATTCTCTGTCTCTCAATGTCTCTTTCGCTGTCTGTCCCTGTCTCCCCGTCTCTCTCTCTCTGTCTGTCTGTCTGTCTTCTCGCTGTAAATATACAGCTGTTTAATTATTTACAAGCCTTGGGGTCAACAGTGTGGCAGGTAAGCAGTACATGTAAGAATCTTTCTATCCGATTGTGTCTTTAGAAGTAATTCCGGAGCCATAACTTAAGAAAAAGGATCTAGAAAAGATAATCGCGTCAGAATTTTTTGGTTTCCACAGGGGTGAGGAGGAAGGGGTCACGGAGCAGTTAAACTGAAAATATGCCTTCTTTATCCCTGGCAAATGGAGAGAGACAGCAAGAAAGAGGAACAACAAGAGAGAGAGAGAGAGGGAACAAGAGAGAGAGAGAGAGAGAGAGAGAGAGAGAGAGAGAGAGAGAGAGAGAGAGAGAGAGAGAGAGCGATTGGCACAAACCTGCCTGCTAGCGAAAAGCCTGGTTTACCCGGCTCCTGGAAACAGATGTCAAACAGGAACTCAGTCTTTTAACGTCTCCTTTGCAACAACGAGACCCACTCAGTGCCTGTCTCTCGGGGGCCAACCGCCCTTCAAACTGCTGTCTCACATGTACCTCAGCCAGTGACCCATATTCAGTTGTGTTGTGCAGGGTCAAAACAACATAAAAACCTAATGTGCTCATTCACCCCCAGTCTGCACTTCCTTTGGAAACAGGGGAGCAGAAGCGTTCCTATTCGGAGTCGAGTTAGGACAATTGTTAGGTAGTGTGTTTAGCCCTCGAGTCAACTTGTGGCTTGAGGGCTAAACACTTTATAAGCAGACAGCACCAATGAATCCCATTGAATGGAAGTCAGCGGCTGAACTGACCCTCATAAAGTACAACATTCACATGTCATTCTATGAAATCAGCCGAAATTACAATATATAAACATCACTCGCAGTGTAGAAAGTGAATGGGACCCTTGCTTTCATCTCTTTTTACCCAATTGACCAATTTCTGCAATTTCAATGGACACAGCAAATATCACTTTGAGCTTTAAAGCTTGATTATGCAAAACACACCGCTTTCTGTCTGATTTAAGAGTGGTGAGTGAACACGCTTAGCAAAAGCTTCAAAGAGCAACTGCTCGCCGTCATCTACAATTTCTATAGATAGAACACCTCACCCACAACCGCTTGCACAATGAACAGGCCTGCTCCGTCCACTGTTTTAAATGCATTCTGCAGTGGCTCACAGAGGATCTGCTGTGGCCTTCACTACTATCAAAGAGAGACTCCATCAGAAGAGAGCATCGACTTTTACACACAATAGGAGCCAAGGAGAATAGCAATTCAAGATATTCCACATACATTTTCCTGTTGTTCAAATATCTAGAACAGTGGGGAGGCCCTTTGTATTCCAGAGCAAACTGGTATCCAGCCCTTTTGGTTCGTGTATCAGAGTCCTCTGTCTGGCTACTGAAGCAATGATCTGGTGAGCCCAGTCAATCTGCGTGTTTGTTTGGTACTGGCCGGCCTGAAACCTCTCGGGTCTGTACCAGCCTCTGGCAGTGGCTTGGCTTGGAATCGATTTGTTTGGATGGTTGTTGTGTACATTACACAAGCTGTAACTCACACAGCACGTTAACTAGTCAGCGGTCTATAAGAGAAAAACAAGGAATTCACAGCCACGACCAGGTGAGGAGTGAAAATCCAAACATGTCGTCTGCCATTTAACAGGCCTCAGGGAAAAGCATTAGGACATGCGTCTGTGCTTATTATTTCTATCGATATATTTTTGATCTTGATGACATAGTACTGCATTGGAAGGACAGGGAAAATGGAAAGACGGAAGGACAGGGAAAATGGAAAGACGGAAGGACAGGGCCAGAGGGCGTGCGTTCATTACTTCAGTAATCCTGGCACCTGCCTGTCAATGAGACCACTTAGATGAAGCCCAGCAACTTTTCCCAGCAAATACGATTGACATTTACACAATTGCTGACAGGTGCTCTGATTTCTCACAGTCATGGATTTGGGCTTTACATCAGATCACTGGGGAGAAGCAGCTACTACAACAGTGGCTCCCAAACCTTTTCAGTTGCTTTACCCCCATAAAGATTTTGCACTGCTTGAGGGACCCCTGAAGTACCCCCTCATGTGAATTTCACTAGTAAGCCTATGGTGTCATGAGTTTGTTCCCCCTGTGGGGAGGCCAAGTACCCCCAGGGGTCCTAGAACCCCTGGTTGGGAACCACTGCATTACAACATTTGTCTTGCATTCTATCTCAGCCTCTCTTGCGCTCCAACTCTCCATTTCTTCCATCCATTCATTGTATCCTATTCTCTCTAGCTCGCTTCCATTCTACATATTCCCCGGTCTCTCTTTCTCTCTCTCTCTCTGGATCTGTGATGCACTAACAAAAACAAACAGACCGAAACCACAATCAGATTTAATCTGGAATTGATTATGGAGGCTTCCAATTCGATATTCACCAAGGGTTTAGGTTACATCCAGGGAGAGAGCTTTAGCATATTGGAATACACAATACATATTTATACAGAGTAAAAACACTTGTTCAAGCATCATTAGGTGCATGTTCAGCAAATATTGCTGAATATGGAAAACATCCTCTTCAGTATTAAAGTGCTTGTAAGCTCCACTATGTAAATAGTTAAAAAACAATCAAGACAACACAACAATGTTGAGAAGAACAAACTATTGATGTTAAGTTCCAGCCAGGGTAGGGGTGATTTATAAACATTTCTAAACCAATTCAATTATGTAAAAAGTGCTTTATTTAGTGATCTATTAAAAACCTGAAGGAGAAGCTATTTCTGTCAATGCTTTAATATAAAAATGTATATTTTCAATAGAAAAAGAGCAAAAGACTGATTGTATCCTGATGCTTTTTAACATTTTCCAAACTATGATTTAAAATCAAAGTTTATTGGCTGAGTACACGGATTAGAAGATGTTATAGCTAGCTCCAATACAGTTTACACAGTGTATATAAATGTACTAAAACGGTATGTAAACAGGAAGTGGCCAGTATTCAATATATGATGAATAAGGCTCTACTACTACAAGGAGGTAGACCACTATTACCTTGGTCTGAGGGTCAGACTACCGGGATGTAGACCACCAGTGCCTGTGGTGCAGACTACCGGGATGTAGACCACCAGTGCCTGTATAAAAGGGGCAGACTACCGGGATGTAGACCACCAGTGCCTGTATAAAAGGGGCAGACTACCGGGATGTATACCATGAGTGCCTGTATAAAAGGGGCAGACTACAGGGATGTAGACCATGAGTGCCTGTATAAAAGGGGCAGACTACCGGGATGTAGACCACCAGTGCCTATGTCAAAGGGGCAACATACTGGGATGTAGACTACCAGTGCCTGTATAAAAGGGGAAAACTACCGGGATGTAGACCACCAGTGCCATGTGTTAGAGGGCCATATAAAGTGATACGTTTTAAGATGAGCAACTAAAAAGGTCATACAGTAGATGATCCTGTTTGGAGAAGGAGTCGGGAGACGGTGGGCAACGCGGCCATTTCCCTCCACACTAAAGACCACTGATCAGAAGGCAATGCCCAGCATGTGTTCCACAAGTCAGCATGTGGTTGATGGTAGGAAGGGGGGGGGCAGGGTTCATTTTGACAGTGGTGCAAACGACCCAGCCAGTAGGCTTGCAACGACCTCATGAATCAATTGGGGGGGGCGAAGGGGAGGCCTCTTGGCCAACCTTGGTGGGAGCGACTGGTGGGGAAGTCGCTGACTCAGGCAGGGTTCACTGGGTCCAGCTAATAAATAAGTGACTCACTCCGAGTGCATTCCAAGGCCCCACCTCAGCCTCCCGCCCAAAGTCTCTTCTCTGAGGGATTCCTGGGGCCTCTCTCTCTCTCTCTCTGCCTCTCTCTGTCTTTCTCTCTCTCTCCCTCTCTGCCTCTCTCTCTCTGCCTCTCTCTCTCTTTCTTTGCCTCTCTCTGCCTTTCTCTCTGCCTCTCTCTCTCTCTCTCTCTCTCGTCAACATTTCCAGACAGACTGCCAGTAGAGGGGCTGAGGTCCTATTCAGTCTAACGTAGGGGCCTGCCCTGTCCCTAACAAAAACATCCTGAGGGTCCCAGTCATTGGGCTCACCACAGCATCCCTTTCAGAAACCCCACCCTTTTTGTTCTCTTTGTAAAATGTGCCCATTCAGTCATGGTTGGTGGTGCCCTACCACACCAAAATAATGGTGGTGGCCAATCAAGCCGGTCGGCATGCAGATTAATACACGCTGCCTGAAGCGCTGCAGAATCTGGCCGTGGGGCCATCTGCCTAGGCTTTTGCTAATCACCTCAACCAGATGGGCGCACGGATCTTGGAGGGAGTTTGTTCTCCCACACGGTAAATGTGGGCATCACTGGACCATTAACTAGGGTGTCTGCACCAAACGAATGGTGTTTTTCTCTCTCTCCTTTAAAGGGAAATAATTTCGAGAGCATTTGATTGGATTGCCTATGAGTCATTTCAAGGGAACATTTCTGCTGAAACTATTACTCACACTGCTACATCTTCTCAACAGAAGAAGACCTCTGGAGTGCAAGAGTCATTGATTTCAAATAGTGATATTGAGATCCGCCCAGAGTCCCTTTGGTGGCCAGTGAGAATGGAGCTAATAAGCTAATAACCAGCAGACTGGACTTCCAATCACTTCATCAAGCTGCTTGGACAATTCAGAGTGTTGCTGAATGAACAGCACTTTAACTGTGAAATGTGAATATCAGCACATCTGTTCTGAATGAAGTATTCATCAATTCATTTAGGCCTTCTGCCGTGTCAGCGAAAAGATGAGTGGTTATTCAGGTCTGCTGCGCGGCCCACTTTACTTGCCTGATGAAGCTCCAAATTGAATCCACAGCCGGCGCCAGGTGATAGCCAGTAAACCTGCCTCCCAGCCAGATTGCTGGTCGAAGCTTTCCAAACAGACGAAAACGGGTGGATTTCTCTCTTCTTCTGGCAAAAACGTGCTATGTTTTGAAGATTAAAAAATAATGAGGGGGCTGACTACAGATCGAAGATATTTGAAAATCTCAACCAGCTAGCTGAAAAATCTCATTTTCCCCTGTGAGTTGTGGTTCTGCATGCAGAACGATAAACAGGCTATATGTCAAGCATTCTTGCAGGCCAACTGCAATTTCAGAGAAAGGAGGTTGAAGTAAACTACGTGTGAGACAATGGTGTGAGGTTGAAGGTGAATAGAGTAGAGTATTAATGTATTCTGAGGAGATTTCTAAAGTGTTCTACGGCAGCAATGGCCCCACATGATGGTTTCCATGGCAATGAGACTTAAAGATCCAGGGCTAAAACTTTCTAGTCTAAAAAGGAACAAGAGCGCTTTCCAACTTTTCGGGTCTGAGGACCACCAAATCAATGTCAAAAGTTCTTGAGGACCCCAGTTCCCTCAGTAGTATAATGTTTTTAACAAAATATCCTACTGGTGAAATGCATTTAAATGTTAGTTGTGAATTTAACAAATACAAGGCCTAAAATTCCTCGGACAAATGTTCAATATACAAATTAAAGTAAAATTGTTTTTATTTTCATTGTTACATAAAATAGATCAACAATGTCCCACATCTTCCCACTTCCTTAATAAGGGAAACATCCTGCATATGTCATTTTTTATTTAGTATGATGACCAAACTTTTATTGGCTGAGAAAAAAAGATGCCCTCTTTGTCTGCTGTTCTCCATTCCTATCAGAGTATGTCTGTTCCCATGAGCTGTGGCTGTAGCCCAAGACCTCCAATAACATGTTTCCCAAGGGTATCCTTTCAGGCCAGCCTCCAGAACTCAGCAGGAATTTCTCTGCATCAAAAGATGTCTTGGGCTTACGAGAACGCTTCCTGAAGATAATACACACAAGCTATGGACACTCAACCCCAAAGAGAAGGTTACTTTATTTTTATTCATCTAAGCGTGTATTAATTCTTTTCATAAGATATTTAGGCTAAGTAAAGACTTCTACTGGTGTGGGTTTAGAAGGGACACATTGAAGCTGTGCTGCCTTTTGGGAGTTTTAAATTCCGAAGCAACGGTCTCATCAGCCTGAGTTGGGGTCTATGGGAGCAAGAGCGATAGAGAAATTGCCAGGAATAAAATGCCAGGACACAGAGAGCGATGCAAACAGATTCCACCAAGGATTAGGCCCCCTTCTCAGTAGGGCACTTTAACCTCACAGGGCCTGCACTGAAGGCCCCCAAGCTACCAGGAAGTAAGCTACACTCCCAGCCTGCATCTCAAATGGCAGCAGCGCCGTACATGTAGGCTGTGTTTCGTCGACGCAGACTGAGCCTAATCCTGGACAAAATAAAGAAAATAATCAAGCTCAAAGTCTCCATTTTTGTATTGTCCAGGGCTAGACAGCCCACAGAGAACAGGGCTACATTTAGGCTCAGCCATGTCACAGTGAGCCAGGAGAACATGGACAATGTGGGGGAGACTACCTCGTTACTGTTCGCGTGGCATTTACCAATCATGCACCCTGCTGTGTTCTCCTAGACTATGAGACTGTTTACATGTACAACAACTGTCTCAATGGCAAATATATTAAAATAACATTTACATAATGGGTAAACACCTTATTCTATTGACACAGAGGAAAGCGGTACGGTTCAACACATTCACATGCTTTGGCTAGCACCCTGTCCTGAAGTACAAACTCCCTGACGGTGCTGTTTACCTGTTGTTTACCTAGCATTCTCAAAGTGCTTTTTCTGTTGAATGTAGATTTTTTGGGGGGGGCGCCAGTTTGAGCTTTTTTGTTGTTAGCCAATGACAAAATGTATTTTTGTCTAATTCTGCAGTTACCAGCCATTCCACTCCAAATCCCACCAAGTCTTTCATCGTCTCTAGACCTCAGTAATCAAGTATTTGTCAGGACCGAGTTCCACGTAACCCCGGGAAGGTGATGTGCAGCAATTACGTTTTTTGCTTGCTTACACAACTGACAAATGTATGTCCAACGCAAATCTGACAATATCAGGACAGGTCTCAGGACAAGTCTTAGGACAGGCAACTAAAAACATCACACACTGGCATGAAAACAACTATACGATGACCAGAAACAGCTCTTGTTCAACAGCATGTTAGTTACCAGTTAAACAACAGTGTGAATTCCAAGTCAGAGGTCCGGCCAAAGCGCTGGGCACATGTGTTTCACCGTATGGCGCAGCGAGAGTTTCTCGTTACTAGTGTGAACAGACAATTGTAATTATTTATTAAGATAATGCTCTTTGAATTAAAATGTTGTCACGACAATTAATCAAGTCTAAATAGGCTTTTAAGTCTGCGCGCGCCTACCCATCATGCACTCTAATGTGTTCCCCTACACCCTGATAAACATCATTAGACAGGTGTTAAGGAAAAATGCCTTTGAGTCCATGTTTTCCAAAACACATTAAAAAGGCATATTTAGTTTTCTTATTTGCATAAACCTCTCATAAGGCTGCAGGAAGATGTAAAGGCCATTTTCACATTAACAGCGATGTACACAACATGTATGTGTGTTACAATATTTGCATATTATTTATGCTGGTTTCCGCATGTGCTTTCTTTATATTTAGGCTACTATGCCACCACAGCAGAATTCAGCTGGGATTTGATGAGTCAATCTATAACGTATCAGTCTGTAAACACGACACCTACTATGCATTTGATTAAAAACATACACACCTTTTGGCCACCATGACATAGCGTCCCCTTCAGAATAACATCAAACCATCAGATAGCGGCTATACCTTCCCATTGTATGCTTCACTGTGACGCTAAACTCCAGGCTGACAGGATGAATCCATATCAGACCGCAGGGCTGCGAACTCAAAACATGCTGGTGCAATGGGGATCCCTCCGACCTCGGGGGAGCACAACAGAGTAAGGGAACAACCCCTGACAGTGGCGGCAAAAAAGTCACCTAATCTGAATATGCAGATCAATAGCGCAGATTAAACTCTCCACCCAAACTTGCCTCTCCGTGTGTTTTTGTCGTCTGTGGTGGTCAGTTGAATGATTTCATCCAACGTGAGATCGTGATCCTGGGTGTGGCTGGCAGGGAGCTGGCTGTCCCCCCCCTTGCCTCTCGCCCTACTGGCAGCGTATTAAAATAAATCTGTGCACACGTCCCTCCCCAGCATGTTCACCAGACATTACCTTATACAAGGCTCGCTCTGCTGCATTCCTGTCTTCCCCAGCCTGTGAGCCAGCCCCACCCCCGTCCTCAACCCACCTCCCCTGGATCCCAATAGTGGCCCACCCCCAGGTCCTCCCCCGGGCCCTCCCCCACCACTGAGATGGTGTGGCTGTGTCTCTCTGTGTGCATGATCTCACATGACTCAACAAAACCCTGGGCTTGGAGCGGGCTGTCCGGACCCTTTCCCAGGAGGGAGAAGAATGGGACTGGAGCTCTGCCCTCGACGTGGCTCAAATTACCAGCTTGTCAAGCTTGATGGATTTGGCCAAAAAGAAAAGAAAAGCGGGGCCCGTTCTAGGCTGCTGAATGAGCCCTGAAGTCCCCCTCCTGATAACTGTTCGCTGCGCCGCCTCAGTTTCCCCCCTCGCCGTGCAGCGTCACCCGGGAGAAGCTGTTTAGCTCCGAACAAAGATGGTCTAACGTTGGGCACGGCAGGGAGGGAGGGAGGGAGGAAGAAAGGGGGAGGGGCGGAGAGAGAGAGGGGGACAGCCGAGGGTAGAAGGAATATATGATGAGCCAAAGCGTGTGGGAATTCCTGTGCTATCAGTCACTCTCCTCGTCTAACCCTCCCACACACATTCCCCCTCCAAATTCAACAGACAAATCACTCCAAAACACTACTGTCAACTCACTATGCAACCCAAAACAAATTGAAAAAGCACCAAACACACAGGCCAGTAGACTTTCGCCGAAGAAAATATTAAATAAATAAAATAAAAAAACACTTAAGTCACTCAGATTAGGACCTTAGAGTCCGAGGCGCAGCGGGCTGGGTCCCATCAAAGGACTGTTATGTGCAGCGAATGCAATGAGAAACCGTTCCAGCATCGGCCTCCTTCAAATGATGCTGTCGCCCATATGTTGGGTTCCACTGAGGTCTGCACGGGTGTTCCAGACCATCTGGTTCCTATCTGCAACCCTCAAAGTGCAGATGCTGTGAAAGCACTGGTAGGAGCACAGGCTTGTGAAACAAGGACACTCTCAGCGGGCCGGGCCCGTACATTTGCCTCACATTGCGCATGGACATGACACATGGGCAGAGGATGAATGGTTGTTGAAGATTCCACCTCACCTTGCTTCCAAAAATATCATCCTCAACAAACCAAACGCCAAAATGACAAGAAGCTATAGATGCAGCAAAGCTAAAAATTGGTCCCTGGTGGTCATTTGTTGTGACCTCCACAAGCCACTCTTGTTCATACCCTCACAGGGTCTATGTAATGTGACGTAATGGTATTGCAATGCTGAGAGACAGTGCATGCCAGACTGCCTCAGGAGAGCCCCAGATTCCACTGAGACCAGCAGGAACCTTCTCACAAACACAACTATCACAAGTCAAACCGGGGCTAAGGAGATCTGTGAAGCTTGGAGAATACCTCTGGAGTGACACTGGATTCTGCCTTTTCAAACGACGGTGTTCACTTTTATTGTATCAGTGTTACTACACAGGACATGTCACCATGGTGACGACACTCAAAACATTACGTCATACTAGAAAAATCCCAATGAGAAATAAAGGCTTTGCAAATGTGGTTTACTACACATCAATCAATGCCTTCCAGAAGAAAGGGAAGAAAGAGAGAGAGAAGCCCTGAAAGCCATTGGTTTTGTAAAAGCATTTGTGGACGACTCAACTCAATAGATCCGACGTTTGTATCGCACACTGTAGGTAGGCCAACGCGTTTCTTTCATTAACAAGCACTGAGCCATCATATAATATCATGCATTTTTTCTGAATGTGAAGGAAATACATTTTTTTTAAATTAATATACTTCATACACTTAGTTTCGAAGAGGGAACTGAATGTTTCCATTCATATTATTTCTATAGGTTTAACTTGAAATCATATACAGAGCTTTTATTTTTCAGCTTCTGTGCATACGTGTGGGTTTTCCTTGCAATTGCATCACAAATACCTTTCTATTTACTCAATATTTTTCTGTAGGTATCCTGATGATAGGTTACAGGGCAACAAATGAACAAAAAACATTTTAAACGAATTTCTAGAGAATTATGTGCTCTTCTCAAATTGATGTCAGTTACGAAACACAGTTTGGCCTTCTACAATTGATTGATTCAAAGACGTTCCAGATGTATAATGGGCATAATTTTTCCCACTCAGTGTCATAAGTGCATGCAACATGCCTCAGAGTGACATGAACAATGGCCTCTTTCATTGCCTTCCCCGTGCTCAACCAGAAGTGGTGCACTGTGGGAACCGAGACAAGCAGCCTGACTGAGTGCTGCTGCTTGTACAGTTCGTGAGTACGGATACTTCTGGGACATTAAATCAATCCAACTGAAGGCCCAATGTCACTTTGACTAACAGGCGTCTGCACTTGAAACAGACATCCAGTGACCAGTTCATGAGCACTAAAGAACCGCCGTCTGATCCCCAGCTACTGAGTAATACCAACGGCGCCAGCATTGACCCATGTCACTGCAGAACTTTTCTGATACCTTCTAGAATCCATGCCCCCCCCCCCCGCCCCCCAAATAAACCCCCAACCAAATCAGTATCTCGCGTCAGGATACGCTAGGCCTGAATCTCCGAAAACAACAAACTCCAAACAGTTTCGTTCATTGGTACATTTGGAGTTGAGACTGACACACGTTTGGACGCCAGGCCGCTGATCTTGAGGGGCTGGCATGTGCTCTGAGCGGGACTCAGCCATGCTGTCTGCACAACACGTGGCCCGGAGCTTAGCACTGCTGGAGGCGTATTCTTACTACGATGGCCTTAACTACGGCGTTAGGCCTCAGACACACACCTCGATTATGAGACAAACAGGAAAGGAGCGGGCAAAACTCAATTTTGCTAACAGTAGTTCACTGCTAAAAGGGACGAGTGCCTTGACTGTCTTTAAATATCCTATGGTTGGAACACCATTAATGGCGGGATTCAGCTGTCCCTACCGGTAATTATGAAATCAGAGGATTCCCTTTAGCATAACGTGTGTTCAGTGGGATCGTACGTCGGATTTAAAGATTTAAACAGAGGGTACGGAGGAAAGGAGAAAAAAGCTGTGGTTTGTAAGAGCACACACTTGTACTGCTAATAGGTTTCAACAGTTACTAAAGATTTCCACTTAGCGTTGAGTGCAGAAACACAGACAGATGAACACATTTCTGATGATGTTAATTATGTTTCCTACATACATTTGGCAAAACCAGCACCGGCAGAGGAGGCAGGTGCCAAGATACTTATTAAAACATATTCAGTTGGGCTGAACATCAGCTACACTGAACTCTGTCAGCTAACACCTGACACCTCAGATTTACATGAAATTCACGGACACTACAATTATCTGACTTTAAGACTCCCTTAAAGAGTTCCTGTAGTCCTTGACCCCAGCCATGTACCCGGGGGTTCTTGACTTGGGTTTAGACAGACGTTTCTTATTGAATGAATGTTACTATGGATAAGTGCTGTAACCTAGGCAACTGAGGATGTTCATTTTAACATTCAATTTACTTCCTGAACACGGTAACATGGGCTCATGTGTAGGAATTTGTGAACATAATACGACTAGAACTCAGACACGTTTCTGTAATCTACCGACGTTCCTGTGCGAGAAGCTGTACAGCGTAGTCGACACACTGTGATCACAAAACACATTTGGTGGTGTATTACATAAAAATGCAGAGCAGAAAAGAACAGAACCGGTCGTCTGAGAAAACAAACATTGACAGGATTACGTTGGGTACTCACAGGTCTGTGTTTCTAAGGTGATCAGTATCTCATTCACCTGTGGCAGTGACTCCAACTGTAACTAACAGTGAATTCCAACCGTGACTCTGTGACTCTGGCTATCACACCAGCAGTGGTGACTAGACGTGACTGTAGCTTCAACACCACATCGTCAAGACGCTATGACAGTCATTTGATTGGCAGCTCAGAGGTCTGTAGGGTGGGTTTCCCCGGAGACAGGAAGGGCCCTTGTGTATCACACACACACACACACACACACAACTTGCTTAGACTCTGACGCACAGAAACACACAGAAACGCGACACACAGCTCCTTGTAGTACTTCTCATTGGCTTATGGCAGAGACCAATGAATACCCGCCACAAAATATGTCAATCTAACCATACATCTTATCACTGAAAAAACCCTTCTAATCTCAAACACACATTGATAAAGGTCACAAAGTATGTGTGCATTCTATGTGGATGTGTAATCTACCCTTTAAAGTAAATGCCAAATGTTTTCAGATTTTCATTAAATATGACCAATAATAATTTACAATATAAGTGAAATAGATTTATTCTAGTTCTTTCTTAATAAGTGTGTATGGGGAATGATGTGGGCTTTAATAAGTCAATACTAATAACTAGTAAACCACTGACCAGCTCATCCATCTCTAGTTCTCCGATTGGCTTCACTGACCTGCTTAAATCTCTATGACATTTTGTAAAGGGCGTGGTTACTGGCGCTGAGTTTTTGCCTATATTCTGCCCCTTCCTGCCCCCAGGAACCTCTTTCTCAAAGCTAAGTATTTTGTTCAAATTGTGCACGTTATTCTCTTCAGTTTTACATAATTTCAATTGAGTTCTTAAGTAGAGCGACTTTAATCTGTTCTACCTTTTTTAACACTGGCCCTGAGTGAAAATGCAACCTACAACCTTGTTCCTTAGCTCCGTATTCATACCTAGTGAGCTACTCAAGACATCACTCACTCTCTTCTGAACCCTCAACTAAATTATGTCAATCTGATGATGTGGCCTAATTGAAAGAAAAGGTGGCAATATGAACAAACATACAAACATTTCAGAAACATAATGAAGGCTCTCTCTGTTGGAACGTGGAATTTGAACAAGCAAAATTCTGTTTTGTGTGCTGGTTATTATAGCAGCTCAGAGACTCAGAGACAAGTGTCCAGAAGCAGCTTCTGCAAAACAAATCTCAGTATCAGCACAGTAGCTATGAGAATGTGAATTTCAAAACCTCAAAACATTTTGAGTTAGCTGCATGTTTATTTATAGCATTTTTTTCTGTTATTAAATGCTTTCTTGGATAGATACATGGTATAATATAGAGGAGAGTGCTTTTGCTGAAAAAGCAGGTTGAATTTGAAACCCACAATGCTGCAGTATATTTGCACCAGGCAGTGGCTTAAACTATTAGATCACCCTCAGCCATGAGTTGCCTGAAGTGAGTATGTAAAGGTGCTCATTCTACTCTTTAAGCTTCAGTTAAAAATATGTGAATAAGACAAGCTGACGACATTAATTGGGTATTACATTATTTGGGTATTGTTGTGAGATAAACAGTGTATTTGTGCATAATTATCTTTTAAAAGTTGTTTTTTCACTGGGCAGTTTGCTAAATATGATATGAGCTGTAATGCCATAATTACATTTTATTTTTTACAAAAGCTCTTGCTAAACCCATTTAACTTTAAACAAAGATGCATGAAAGAAATGGCCAATGAAATTGAATATTTGTTGAGTCAGCTCATTAATCAACTCCAAATCATTTGACGTTGCTGATCGCTCATCACAATCCAACCACTGAGCCAAGGAAGTTGCTGAGAGCTGCAAACGTGTACACAGTGGGACGTATGTTCGTTGAACCTCAGATATCACTAAATTGATAGCAATCACACGATGAATCACACTGACTTTGCAACTCTACAGAGATCCTCATGCGCAATAACTGGTATTTTAAGTAGATAAAGCATGCTGCACAAACATTACAACACCCACAGAACGTTACTCTCAGAATAGACTGATGGACAGACTCTATAAAGCAAAAGTAGAATAAGTGCACAATGTGATTGGCATGGAAAGAGAGTGCTATGCTAATCTAAAGATGCATGCTAGGCATAAGGACTCATTTGCTTCCTCCCGTCCAGACAGACAGTGTGAGATGAAAGGGACGTGGATCTAATTGGTTATCCATCTAAACGCCAACTGTAGCCTTTCGTTCCGGCGGGCAATTTGTATAGGGATTCTTAACAAATTTCGAATGGAAAAGAACAAATACTGCAGTGGTCACAGGTAAAATAAGCAGCATGTTATATCACAGCAGGATTATGTGAACTACTGTGTTAAATAATCAAAGGGGTCTCACTGCAGTCATTTATGATTGCTGTATAAAAGCTCTATTTTGTTGGTTGTCTTCCATTGATTAACAGTGGAATTACGACATTCATTTTAACTGTCTACTCATATTGATTTCTGGGTGAGCAGACAAGCAATCCCAGACATCCTCACTGACTTTAAAGTGGAGAGACACGATAACTTCAGCTCGATATCTAATAAATACACATCGTTCTAAGAAATGTTGGCAAAATCTTTACCAGTCTATAAAAGCACAGAAAATAAATACAATGTTTTGTATAGGTTTTACAGGAAATAAAAATGAATTGCAGATATGAATGATGTGTTTATTTGTTTATTCATTGTGACTATTCACGACATCATATTTGTATATTTTGTGGTGCAAAGTTTTGGTGATTACAAAGTGAAAGTCAATAACATTCAAGCTTGATACAAACCTATTTCTAGGTAAAAAAGTTAATAAATGATTGTGGTTTTCTGATCTTTCAAAGCATTCTTCCTGAAAAAAGATTTCTCATCTAAAACATGCATATTTTGTTGAGGTCATTGCGGAAATTCTGTATTTTGAAAGGAAACAAATAAAGACATAAAGCTGATCAGTGCCAGATGCTTTCGATAAAATAAGGGAAATACTTTGCCCTACACCAGCAGATGATAATGCGACATGCATTAAAACATGCGTACCGGCATATTGAACAAATTTGGTAAATGGAGGAGTTATGGTATGTTGCCTTGTTTTGGTCCAATAACTGATGAGGCCAACATTTTACTATTAGGCCTAAAGGCACAGCGCTATGTATGGCAAAAACAAGGTACTACTTATTGTCTGGCAAATACCATCCCTAGAGTGAAGCAAGGTGGTGGGAGCGTCATGCCATAGGGGTGCTTCCCAGCTGCAAGGACTGGGAGACTGGTTAGGATTGAGGGAAGATTGAATAAAGCAAAACACACAGGTCCTTGAAGAAAACCAGAGAATGCAGACCTAAAACTGGGTGTGAACGGATACCTAAAGATTGCCGAAATCAGATGCTCCTTATCCAGTCTCATAAAAGAATGGGAGAAACAGCACAAAACCAGGTGTGCCAAGCTGTTAAAGACAATAATTCTTGAAGCTGTATTCGCTGCCAAAGGTGCTTCCACAAAGTTCTGAACAGTCTGAAAACCAACATGAGATATTTCAGTCTTTAATTTTTATATATTAGCAGAAATAATGTTCTAACAAAAATATTAAATAAATTTTTTTGCCATCAATCAATTATGCATTCACCCATAAACCAACAAAATGTGGAGACGGTTAAGCAGTGTGAATACTTTCTGAAGCCCCTGTAGGTACAAAAAGGCAGTATGACTGTGTTTTCTGTGCCATAAACAATGTTTTTACTTTTATATATGATTAAACCATAGAAAAACAAAGCCTCAATGGCTTATCATCTTATGCCTTTGGCTGTGATTTCACACATTACTTTATTCAGGGTATGCTTAAATACCTAAGCTAATGCAATTGAAATACTCCACACTTTATTTCGTCATTGTTAGTTTAAATCTTCTGTGGAATATTTGGTTTTTAAAGGGTACATATATTAGACATGCCTACAAGTTGGTCAAATGCCTACTGTGACAAGACAATTTAGAGATGATCAACAGTCTTGATATTAAAATCCTATCCATGGTACTTTATAGTTCATTACAATATACAAAACCTATTAGATTAATAACAACATAAGGTCGAATTAGGTCAATTGTTAAATTGTTTGCCGTGGCAAAATATCAAGCTGTCATAGTTACCAGCTGAACCTCCAATTTTGTCTTACAGTGTCTGAACAACTTCTTAAGTTTGTCGGTTTTAACAGGATTCCTATGATTTCTTATGAGAGGCTTTTGTGCCTTTCTGTTTTTTTGATGATACAGGCTTTGCTTCACATTGTGATGCACCAGAAGCTGTTTGCACATGGGTCCATTGGTTAAAACCGTTGAGACAGTCTTGCTGACTAATATAAATAATCATCCGTAAACCACATTGGTTACAACATACACAAACTGACCATTCACTGCCTTCCCTTAATGACGCTGTGAGCTGGCGATTTGCACAGACGGACAAGTCAGGCCAAGCAAATAAACCTGTTTGTACTTTCTGCTGAGCCGTGATCAGAACGCCTGACTGTCCAGAGAGAATCAAACACTGACTGTGAAGTAGACCCCTAATGTGGTACGTCGTTTCTCTACCGTACTGGTCTTTCTCGTCTGATATAACAGAACATTGGATGGCACTACATAGTGACAAAAGGCCAGGTTAGATACACTCAGCTATTACAGCTGCCTTCCAAGTGTGAAACATCAAGGTGGATTTTGCTCAACCCTACGTTCTTCTCCATTCCACAAGTGTGTGCAACTACATGGAAAGTCTGCTGTTACGACCGAATTTGAACCTTCTTTCTCCCACAACATTTAGGATATAATGGATCTGTGTATCAAAGCTAACAAGGCCTTCATGGGACAGTTGACTGTTCTCTTCCAACTCTGCTTTTCTCCAATACAATGAAGTTAAGTTGTGTATGAAGAAAACGCACAATGTTCGATGCACAATGAGCACCAATGCTACACAAAGCCTCCCCCACCTAAGGCATCCATTTGTGTGCTTGGGGGGGGGGGGGGTCTGGGGGGAGAGAGAAAGAGAGAGAGAGAAAGAGAGAGAGAAGCCACCGCAAGGCAAATGCTGTTGATCTGGTTGAAAGCCAACTGCTTTACAGTATTTCAACAGGAAGTGGGCACTACGCCCCTGCTCCTCCACGCCCACCACCTCCTCCGCCCCTCCCTCCCTCCTCCCAACCACCTGTGCAAGTCTCACAGGATGCTGATCCCCCAACCTCTCTCAAGACGCAAACATTAACAGTGTCTACAGCTGCGCTTTACCCAAAAACCGCAATACCTTCATGCTTGTGCACTTTTCACTCGGCTGCTTCGGCACTGATGATTTGAATTGAAATATTAGTGTTTATTCTTGGAATTTGTGCTGCGCGGAAAATGTGGACCGTTAGCTTGATGAACATTTCAAATGCTTCTTGATAAAGTGATGAAATAAAACGTGCATAAAGCCAATTCTCCTCTTCATCTTGAATAACGTCTGGGAGAAATCAATGAACAGCCCAACACAATAAAAACAAAGTTGCAGAAAGACAAATTATAGATAATCATTATCACGTCCTCATTGTGGAGAAAGAGGCTCATTATTTGTACAGTGTTATTCATCCTCATCAGACACAGCTGTTGGAGCTCCATGCTAACAAACCCTCACATACGCAGAGGGAATGTTTTGATTCCGACGAGCCGATCTGATGTGAGAACCAGTACAAACAAAATCCATCTAGCAGGAATTGTGACCTTTGCCAGAGCCAGTGTTAACTCAAGAGTTCACAGTACTGGCTGGCTGACTCTGGCTGGCTGACTCTGGCTGGCTGACTCTGGCTGGCTGGCTGACTCTGGCTGGCTGGCTGACTCTGGGCCTGGCAGGCAGACGACAACAGCCTGCAACGGGGTCATCTCGGTTCTCCCTCTACCTCTTGCTCTCTCCCTTTCTTCCTTCCTCACTAAAACGATGATCTCACTTGCCTTACCAAGAATCCGCAGATTGTTTTAAATACCTTCCACTCAAGTGGCTGACAGACCGTCGCTCCGAGAAAACGGGGAAAACAAAATGACCTTGGCAGGAAACCTTGGGCCCTCTAGTGAGCCTGGGACTCGGGTTCATTCAGGCTCTTAACCAATATATATATATATTTTTTTTTTTTTACCGTCAACGAGTACCGAGCCCCTGTAATTCAATAATGTAATATGAGAGGAGCGAAGAGGCAGAGAGCACACATGGAAAAAAGATCCACAGATTCACAGATGAAGTTGCTGTTGGCAGGAGTGTGAGGAATCTGATGATGAAACGGTTTGCCAAAAAGGAAGTCAAAGAATACCTCAACACCTGAAGATCACGGAAATACTGACAGTACACCTCCGTGGCCCGCTAACTCCCAAATGCCTCCCTCACATTTGCACTTTCAACATTCACAGCAGGGTTATAACGAACACCAAACTACCCATTGCTCCCCGAGCCATCCTGTGCTCTTTTGTTTCCAATGAAAATGTAATGTTTTCCACCTCTTTCTGGATCATCCATGCATACTGAGAGAGCTGCTAGCCACACAGCGCATGATGGTGACATGCAAAAACCAATATGACTCATGTGTGCCGACAGAAGCCGCTAAATAAGGCGACTACCACTGCCCTCCCCGACATATGTAGGTGCTGTGCAGAGACAGAGCTTAACTCGACTTAAAGCACACAAATTAGCTTTCTGGCACACCCTTGTTGATGAGCTGTGTGTTTCTGCGCCACAACAATAAGTCCTGTAATGCCGAACGGCAGTAGAACAAAAGAGATTGTCAAAGACAAAAGACTAAGGATATGACCTCAAACTAGAGAGGAAGACGAGAGAACAGCACTCTTTTGTTTGAGATCGTGTCAGGCTGTGGCCTAACATAATCAGTTAGTCACACAGAGATGGAGGGTAATCACAGAAAATAGAGTAGCCCTGGATCACTCTTTTAAACGTATTCAGAACCTTAGCAGTATAAAACATGTAGCAACTATGGATGAGAGATAAAGTTGAGGCAACATCCAGATAATGTAAATGAGCAATGCCCAAATAATGTCAATGGGCTACCTTCAGATAATGTAAATGGAATATGTCCAGATAATGTAAATGCACTAGGCCCGCAGAACGTAAATGAGCTATGTATAGATAATGTAAATGGTCTATTTTCAAGTAATGAATATTGGCTCTGTTCAGATAATGTAAATGGGCAATGTTCTGGTAATGTAAATGGAACCGCTGAGGCCCTTCACTCCACTGGGAGCTGGAGGAGATAAGTCAAGTAAGTCACTGCAATTACCTGATCCGGTAATAAGGGGTTAACCGGATGGGTTTGTGAGGGGCCGGCCATTTGGTCCGAGGGGCTCCGATTCCACTCCACATGTGACTCAGCAGCTGCAGAGGAAACCAATGACGGGTGGCAGCGGACGGCTCTAAATTTAACTGTGAGGAGATGACATGTACCATCTACTGAGTTCCCAGTGAGGAGACATGTCAGTGTTCATTGTGCTGACCTGTACTGTAGACACAAACACCTACAGACCAAATCCTGTTTGCTCCCCGCTTCAAGTTCACAGCCAATGGGGCCTAGTGTAGCAGGTTTATAACATGCCACACACGTGCACTGAGAGAGCAGCCCCCCCCCCCATACGACACCTGAAACAGGCCTGCTCTACTTTCTCTAAACATGGTGGAGAACATCTAGGTATGCTGAGGAACAAGAACAAAGAAACGGGATATGTTGACAAAATGACACAACTTCCGTCTAACCACACCGGGTCACCGGCTCTTTGGCCGTTCCCAGCTGTGGGTCTGCCGACGCCGTTGATGTCTGACCGTGACTGCTGCCGCTGAAACAGTCAGACGTGTCGGCACGGCTGAGGCTCCTCGTGTAGTTCCTATGGCGATATGTTTTCAGTCACCTGCGTCACCCAAGACTTTGGATGCTTCAGGGGGAGGGGACTGCAGAGTTAAAATGGCCGCCGCCAACGGAATTCGGTATTGATACACATCGACAGGTGGAACTGAAAAAAGTGGTTCAATTCAAATAGGACTGGACAGGAAAACCTACACTGAGGCATGAGGTCCATTCAGGAAGCACGTTGGGTATTTCAATAACATCGATGTACAAAGACAGTTTGTTGTTTGAGCTGCCAGGGGGACCAGTAAGCCGTTTGGCATTACACCAATGTCACACCAATGTCCCGCGATAAGAGGTGTTCATTTACCTCCTTTGTGACACTTGAGTCACTGCATGACCCTTCTATAGCCCCTTCTGGTGTCTCTCAGCAGAGTGAACACTCCTGTGCTGGCAAGTTTTATATGCCGGACAGACCATGTCTAAACTGCAGCTGTGCTGGCTTTACCACCCTCGCTTCTCACACAGATTCAACACTCGCTACGCTTCATTCAGAAAACCCAACAACAAGGACACCTCCAAGAACACAGTTGAGTCGGGTGACCGTCAGGGAAAAATGTTTTGGTGTGATCCAAAGTCATTCGCACTAACTCTCCTTGAACGTTTCACCTCATTGTACAGTCACAAATTCACACTTCCTACAGCCCCGAACCCTGCTGTTGTTTTCACTTAAGCCCAATTCAGACCAGCTGTGACTACCTCAGTTTGCTGAAATCCGTTTTGCACAATTAAAAAGTAACGGATGACCCCCGGATGAGTTCCTTATAAACATTAAGTTAATGGTCCATCAAGGTCCAACCCCTCGTAAGGTCAAAGGCCATATCATGGGTCTCTGAGGGGTTCGAGTCAGTCACTCCAAATCTGGCAATAAATACAACAGATCATCACTGACAGTGCGATGACGCAGTCAGCGGGGTGATTTAGGAGTCTTGCTAATCTCTCGCAGGCAGTATAAAAACTCCCAACAAAACAGAGCAATCAGAATATTGCCTGTAGCGGTTTGTATGCGATAGATTTTTGGCATGTTGTCGTCTGCACTCGGGGAAGGGAAAACAGCGAGGGGCAGGGAGGGCTGCTGTGTGGAGGACTTTGAACAACCATAGAGAGAACTGGGTCTGGTGTGGCGATGCAGACTGATTTCACATTGTGAGTGATAATGGCAATAAGCACTGCTGCCCCAGACAGTGACAGGAGAGAAATGATTCATCCCGGGACAGAGAGATAAAGAGTGAGAGTGCAAAAAGAGAAAGCAACAACCGAAAAGGGCGGGAGAGCAAGGGAGAGGAAAGAAAAAAGGACAGCCCCTGCTCTGAGCTGTAGGATCTTCGCTTTCTCCCAGCAGTGCTGTGCCTCTATGGCTCCCACTGGCTGGAACCCATTCAAACATGCCTTTGTGCTGACGTGGGGAAACTATGGAACATGTTTTTTTCTACTTAAGGCTGTGATTGGAGACGTTGAGTTCTCACTGTTAGGGGTTTCTCCAATATCTGGAGGGATGCAAACGATCCCATATGATGCCAAAAACAAAGACATATGTGCCAAAACTTGCTTGGGACAGAGTCATGTTATTTCCTGTTTGTCTTAAAATATAAAAATCGTTTCAATTTGTTTCCCCACAGACTATTCCTCTCCCAAAGATGCAAAATTTACCTCATCACTAAGTACCAAAAATAAGGACAAAAATGATAAATATTAGTTCTAATAAACGTGTGATTTGTGAATCGTGAACTTTGGTGTGCTCACTCAGCTTAACTATAATAAATCTTGTTGTTTAACTACATGACATGGAAATATGTTCACATTTTACAGTGCTAGCATGAGCAGCATAAGATCCAATTGTAGCCGTTACGCTTGATTACCACAACTAAATGGAAAAATGTGTGAAAAAGAAAAATTATCGATTACAAATAATATTGGTATATAACGTTTTTACACATATATTTATATAATATGCATGCATAATACATATTAGGGATTCATCAATCAGCTTTTTTGGCTAATATTAATTGCTGAGGGTTTTTTCTACTGGATTGGCAGACCACATGCCAATACAGATCACAGGCCGATACAGTTTGCTGTTTCATGACCTGTTCTGAAAAATAAGATGCCATCATCTTGATTTTCATAAAAGGATGGGGGTCCACGGATGGAGGAATTGGCAAGAATAACACAATATTAAAGATTGAAATCATACATTGAAGTCATACATATCCTAAATATTTCAAAATATTTAGTTAGTAATTCATGTTCAAGCAATGAAAAATTCATAAATATTCTAAGTGTTTGTATGATCTTAGTGTTGTTTTAAATAACATACACGTGAGACAACCAGTAGGCCTACACCATATTTTTTTTCTCTGCTTACTGAAAACAAAGCTGCGGTAGGTGGAATGTTAAACATTTTGTCATATTAAAAATAGACTTTTCAACAATTTACTATCTACCACAACTAATTTTGCAGATGCTAGTGTTTTCTTTCTCATGTTGGGAAGAAGGGGTTTTGGAAAGAAGGCTTGTGGCTAAACTTTTAAAAAGCAATGTTATCAGGTGGCAGGATGTCAATTCTGTTTCAAACCAGGCATAGTATCTATTATCCCATTTGTAACATTCACTACACTTAATATGTGCACATTTCCTACCCTCTTCTATTTGCCTGCATTACACATTTAGTATGCCATTTGAACTGCATTTGCCTTCATTGCACATATATACATTCCACTTGTAATATACATATACCTAATACTTGTAAATACGTGTACATTTTCGGCTCTTTTTTATTTGCACTTCCGGTCAGATGCTAACTGCATAACGTTATGCTGTTTTTTTCAAGGACAATAACGTTCAATCTAATCTAAATTGCGCGCCATATACGTTAGTCCACCCTGCCAAAATTGTGCATTCAAACAGTAGACCACATTGTGCGATCATAACGTGAAAAGGGAAGTTGTCTGTTACAAAAGAAACAGTGTGGCATAATGGCATTCTGTGATTATCATTATAATGACCAGTTACTATTTACATGAAACGTGTCTTGACTTAGTCTGAAAGCTGCTTAGTTAATCCTACATTAACATTGAGTACAAGCTTTTATTGTTTGTTTTATGAAACAGCTATCTTCAGACAGTAAATTTATACTGGGACATAGTTCATTAGGTGTTGGTTATGACTTATTTACGAGTTGAGAATAGATGACATGTGCTTTAGTCAATATATAGCGCACATTGAAGTTAACATTTTCTCGGTATATCAATATATTTTTATTTCATTTAAATAACAACGTACATTTCACCATACTGTCAGTAGTCCTGTTCATAAACCGTATATGACCGGGAAGTAAATATGATTTATTTAATGTTCTGGATAGGACGAATATGTCATGTAATCTGTTTATGCACTGGAAATGCCTGTATTCGCACAAACATCATAGCTACATCATTTCCATATACCTCTAAAACAGTACATTTTCGCCCGTTGTTAGAGGCTCCACAGTGTTATCGCTGGGGTTTGTTTTTGCTATATATAGGTTAATTTCGTAAATTTTGAATACTCCATTTGGCATCATGACCTGCAAGTGCGCTTATTGTATCCACAAACACCCTATCAAGATGTTTAACCAGATCAGAACAGACTACCACTCCAAACCGTTCACTGTAAACAATTATTCGAATTATAGATCCAGAAAAAAGAAAGGTGAAGCATTATGGCGTCCTAGCGACGCCAAATGTCACGTGTGCACTGTATTATTCATGTGAGCTAGAGCAACTAGCAAGCAGATATTGTCTACGTGCAGATATTGTCTACGTTATTATAGGAAAGAGTTTGAGAACATTTACTAGAGACCAGTGCCGTGTGTGCAAGAACTACATTGAGCATACGCCGCAAGTGAACCACGAGTCTGTGCGACTATTCAAGAACAGACCAGCTAGAATGAAAATACTTTGACTGCAGGAGAGGAGTTGCCATTTTGATTCCCACCAAATCCAAGATGTTGTCCTGGAGGCCTTGTACAAATTTAAGTTTCTCTAATCTCCTCATTATCATACTATAACTTGGAATAAAGCATCCCATCGCTGGGGCACAATCATTTTGTCAAAATCATTTTCTACAATATTAGAGTGCCATTCATGTTGTTTTTGGAATTTTCGTTTTGGATAGCCTAAAAACGTGAAACAAAGTTAATTTGGTCTCTATCCGTCATTCTCAACCCTGCCCTGCCAGTTTTAGATCTCCCTGCCCTAACATACGTGATGTAGCTCGTGAAGGACTTGATAATGAGCGGATTATTTGAATTAGGTGTGACAGAGCAGGGAGAGGTCTAAAACATGCATGGCAAGGGGGCGCCCAGGAGCAGGCTTGAGAAACAGCGTCCAGCTTGAACGGTTTAGGAGATACTATTATCTAGAGTATTAGTAAATGACAATTATGCAAATTACAATAATTAAAATAGTCATAGTCCACACACATTTAAGAATCTTTAGGTGGTATCGAATACACATTATGAAAGAACGTTTTGTTGGTCTCTATCTTGAATAATTCAGGAAACACGTTTTTAGGGTTTATTAACTCAAATGCAAATTATGCAAATTAATATAGTCAAAGTCAATAAACATTTTTGAATTTCAGGGTGGGACAGCCTAAAGATGAGGTAGCAAAGTAGGTTTTATCTAGCTAGCTTGAATGGTTCAAGATATACTCTTCTAGGGCTAATTATAACGAATTATGTAAATTAGGCCAATACAGTCAAAGTCCACCTCACAGAGACGTTCCTTTTAAGTTGGTAAAGTGAATACGTGTGAAACAAAAGTGGTTTGGTCTCTCTAACTTTATAGTTTCAATAGATACTGTTTAAGGGTTAATTAATTATAATTATGCAAATTAAACTAATTAATATAGTCAAATACGTTGAGTTGCGGAAGCCAGCAAAGTTGGTTTTGACTCTAGCTTAACACTAAAACTGTTCAAAAGATGTTTAGGGTTAATTAACACGTATGCCAATTCTGCTAATTTAACAAATGTATTCATTATTAACATTCAATACAATTTCAAGTTAGTATAGCCATAAAGGTTTAAGACGGTATTATAGCTAGATTGGTCAAGAATACAATCACCTCAAGATGGACCAGTCCCAACATATTAACAGTGTTTCAAAATTTATTTACTGAAGTGTAGGAGTAGATATATATACACAATGTTTGGTTCAATTACTTCAAGTCGTTGGTACTATTTCTTCCATTTAAATGCACTGGGAGCTTTGTAAATACGGTTATAGTTAAAAATATATATATAATGAATATCAAAATAACTCTTCCAGAAACCCAGGTTCCTGAAGTCTGGATATTTGTAAGTGATTTCATGTGAAACGGTTTCATTGTTTAGGCTTAGGGCAGGCATAATAATTAGAATATTAATAACAGTGTAAGAGAAATATAGCAAGCACGCTCAAATCGTTTAGAATTCTGCTCTGCGGTTCAAATCATGAATCATCATTTACAATATTTTAAACGCGCACTATGAGGCAGTTGTGATACCATGGCGTCAGCAGCTCGGTTCTACGGCTCTAGACAAAGGAATGTCTTGGAACGTATTGTCATTCCAGCATAAAGTGCTGTATCACTGCATTGAAATGTCAGCAAATTTCGAAACAAAACGCTTACTTTTGAGACACCTTGTCATTGTGAACAACATATTGTAGATTTTAGAAATCACGAGTTTTTGTTCGTAATATTATTGTCATTCTTATAAGCCTAGAAATAGCCAGCGCAATTCCAGGGCGCTGAGAGAACACATTCGGATGACACGTTCTTATTACTGTAGCATCGCGCAGCAAACGAGCCTGCCTTTGTACAGGTTAGCGCAGCTTTCCGTTGGTGAATAAGACCAGGACAAAGACGCCAAATCACTGCACAATAAAATCCCTCGTCGCAACAAAAAATAAAACGCTAACAACATAAAACGATTTATAATAAGCAAAAATATATGTATTATAGTAGGTCTATAGAAAATGCTGCTCTAGGCTTAATACTTAATGTCATTAATGCAGTGAAGGATGACAAAGCAACGTCCGTGCGTATGAGCAGCTTTTGTTTATGGCTGTTGCTATATATGCTATATACCTCGTTTCTCAAGTTAAACTGCTGTAGGCTATGTACAATTGTAGACGCAAACAAACTTGAGTTATGCTGGACTATGTAAATATACAGAGGGGGATCACGTTCCCCCTGATTCATTCCGTATGTGTTCTGGTTCTTTAAACCGTAGACTGTACCTCCGGCTTTCAAACCGATTGCATTTGCGACTGAACCAAGTAAATCTCTCAGTCCTTACACAGCAAACACTTCGGCAGATTTTATGTAGATTAATGGGCAGATCGTAGTGGAATGGCTAGCTTTATGTCGGGGCTCCACAGCCAAGTGCACAGTCCCAACAAATTGCCTTAACTACTCATAAGCAGCACGAAGCTGATGAGCGTGTGAGACCATTTGTCTGAGCAGAGTGACTCATATTTTTTTTTTCGAACAATTCTCTTCGTTGCAGGATACTATTAATAAAAACCAGAACCGATTCCTACAAAGCATCTAAATAAAACGGGCAATTATCATGTGCATCCAATAACAATCTGAGCAGTGTTTGCGTGTTATACCAATTTAAAATTGAATTGCGTTGCACATTTCAAACTAGTACTAGTTCATTCACGAATGCCACGCAGTGAACGAAGGCGGGAATTCAGACTGGGGGTTGCCTTTCGAAATGGCCCCATTAATCGTCCAGGGCGTTTGCAAGTGACAGCTACTATTCTCTCAGAGACAACAAGAGCCATGCCTGACCCCGACACTCACTCCGTCGCGCCTCCTCCGGGATTGCAATGCATCCACTAGCAGTTGCAACACAAATGAAATCGGAGGGAAGAGCGCACCACACTGACTCAGATCATAACAGGATGTGGCTGCCTTACGTTACACTCCTAAATCGAGTAATCATACTGCAAATAGCTACAACCAAACAAAAAAAGGTACGAGGTCAAGCGTAAGAGATTGACGCACCTATTATTTTGGAGAGGTTTCGATCTCCGTCACACTCAACATACGTAAGTTAATAACTTCATTCGCCGTTACAATCATGCTGTCTGTATTCGAGTACTGCACGATAATTCCTTAATTAATCCATCAGATAGCACATTTCAGCAAAATCGTACAGGTATGCATGCAGCTCACCTTTTAATTTTCGCTTTTTTCTTGTAATCCAGCCCTTTTGTCCGTTTACCAAATATTGTTTTTTTCACATGATGACTTCCTTGCAGCTTCCAAAAGCCCCCAGTGCAGGGAAAAAAAACATCTGCTTTACACTATTCGTTTATTTATTTATATAAAATGAAGTTTTGGTTCTAAAATAATTTGCTGCTAAGTGTTGTTGTTCTTCAGCAAAAGTCAGTGTGTGTGATGATCCCGTGCAGCGTGCCGCTCCGTCTCCGCTGTTTGTTACACTCGAATGGAACGCCTACTCCCAATCGCTACATTGTTGACATTCGGCCACTGACGTCATTCTACCCCTCATTCACAACATTACGCGGTGCAAATGGCGTTGGGGCCCCGGGCAGTAGCCGCGTACTCAAAAGAATGTGCGTAGCTGGCGTTTGTGAATAGCTCTTATGAGCACACGAAGCGCGCGACCATCCATCTGTTCAGCAGCCCCAGTTTCTATGAGCTGTTGAACATATCCATGACTAATGAAATGTAGGCAACAAGGCTTTTAAGGGACATGACCAACACTGAAAGAATGGGCACTGTTGTAGTCAACGTTTATGCTGTAATACACGTGGCTTTTAAATACCCTGAAATACATTGACATTTCAATTCGTAGACAGACTTGCAACAAATGAACTTTCCCCTTTATGTGTGACTCAAGTTAAGTTGCTTCATTTGCATAGTTAGGGTGACTACTTCCCAATCTTGACTTTTGGAATATTCCAAAACCAAGATAAAGACACAAACCTTTTTAATAAAATGAAGTATTTGCATTTAATTCATTCAGCAGGCACTTCTCTCCAAATTTACTAACAATAGTAAATGCATTCTACTTTTTTGTACTGGCCCAATGTGGGAATCAAACCCACAACCCCAATGTTACAAGTACAATGTCCAACCAACTGAAGAACCACTATGAGCGCTTAATTACCATTGAGAATTTTGAAATCACAGTCCTGGTATACCATTTTTTTCTACATTTCAAAGTAATAAATAATACCATAGCAAACAGTTTAGAGTTCTAGTCAGCATAAATTCTTACCAGAGTCTGTGTAGATCTTGGCCTTGTAAATCCATATTACGAAGAAGCAGTCAAGGGCATGGATTGAAGCTGGAGGTAGAAAACATTTGGTATTTCACGCAGACAGGAACGCTCTGAGACCCCATACCATTTGTACCCCACATATTTGGCCAGACACAGAGCATCTTCATTTCTAATGTTGTGGATTCCTCCCCAGGGGAGCATGCATGTCATTCTAAAAGATCACACCGCCAAGGATTCCCTTTTTTATCCCAAAATATCCAGTTCACTCAATCAGCATTCTGCAGTGGCACTTGAGGAGTGCCGTCACTCCCTATGTTGCTGCCCAGACACGTCTTAATGGAGGCCCCGACACAAAAACACTGTCAACAAACAGACACTTATTTATGCAACAGCAAATATGGGGAAACAAAACAATGTTTCAGGAATGACGTGACCTCGGAAACAGAAAACACTCTAAGTGGCCCACTCAGGAAGATGTTAAGGGCCTGTGGCATATCTCCCAACATTTTCAGCTGCAAAGCATCACAAACAATGAACCATCTCCTGAGGAACATCTCTGGTAATGACTAAAGATTGCAAATAAATTGAATAGTTCAGCTCACTCCCACGGACAAAAACTATTGACTAAAAGTAGGCAGGATCATAGCAGCCTCTTGCCAGGCTTACAATGTCATGCTATGTTGAGAGCACTACATTAAAGTAGTTTAAACCAAGTACTACACTCCATGTCAACCATGTCAAACTCAGGGGATGGTTTCTTCTCGAACAGTTAAGGCCTAGATCCACAACCACCGCTTGTTGGTGTTTGGAGTTGTTCTTTTTATTAGCCCTTTGTCATTATATTAAGTAACATACATACAGTACTTAGTCCTCCTGTTCTTGGACTAACAATGTCAGTCTTTTGTGCCTCTAGCTTTGACAAGCCAGCATCGGAGTCAGGTGATCAGAGAGATACATTTTTTATTTCTTAGTCAATTGCCAATGAGCATTAAAGTTACAACTCACAATTGACACAATGAACAACACATAACATAAGTGTCCTGTTAATATCACAGCAACGGCAAAACTCAACTTACCCAGGTTAAAGTGTTGAACAGAGTAAAGTGGGACATTTTGTGTGGAGAAAGCAGGAACATTCATGAAGGAGAGAGTTTTGTGAGGCCAGAGACACACTGCTTGACAATCCTGAACTAATCCTTCAGATTAGTGAAGACATTCATATTCATATTTACCCACAGAAACCTGCAGAACATCGGAAGCTTTTAAAACCCATCCAAATGGTTAAGCTGGGCTTGGGGCCTCCTTAGCGTGTTCCCTATCATTGAGCTGACAGACAGGCATTTCTCATTCTTTTGTCTCATATCACAGAACTGACAGACAGATATGCATGTCTCACTCTTTTGTCTCATTTCATAGAACTGACACACAGACATGTTTCACTCCTTTGTCTCATATCATAGAATTGACAGACAGATATGTCTCACTCTTACAGTACTCCCCAAGTCAATCTATTGCCCGTGCTAAGAATGCTGAAAGTGCATGATAATGACATTATAAATGCACGCACATGCACACACACACACACACACACACACACACACACACACACACACACACACACACACACACACACACACACACACACACACACACACACACACACACACACACACACACACACACACACACACACACACACACACACACACACACACACACACACACACACACACACACACACACAC
>JACXGJ010004948.1:0-42086 GCA_016801105.1 Esox niger
CACTTTTTATTGAATTTACTCTTTAATATGGTCAAACATGAATTGTTTTCTATGTTTCGAGAGGAAAATTTTATTAAACAATTAATAAACTCTATTTATATCAGTTTTAAAGTAATATTTTGGTCTCTTTTATTTTGAAAAAATCCTAATTTTCGTGACCCGGAAGTGATTTTTTAATGTTGCTCACAAGACGCTGATTCACTTTTAACTGTACTGACTGAAAATGGCTATGTCTAAACAAGGTGAGTGTCACACAGACCATTCTGGTATAGTGGTTATCAGATCCAAACGAGAGCCAGAGGGGGCTGACACGTTATTTTAGGCTATGCGAATTACCCCAACGATAGATATGTGATGAGAGTCTAATCGGCAAATCAAGAGTTGTGAACCATTCTTAAAATAGGTTTGCTTCCAATGTTCATACTATTATGTAGTAGCCTACAGATGTAGCCTTAAGTTTTTTGCTACACTAAAAGCAAAAGTTAAAACGAACTAAGGCAAAATACTGGTATTTTTGTTAAACTGGACCACAGTGGCGGAACACAAAAAAATATTGTTCTCTCTGTAAGTCTACTGCAATCCGATGACTCTCATTCCGGGCATGTGTGTTATTTATTAAGGAAGATTTACGCGAGGTAATGCATGTTTTAAAGGAATCTGCGAACAACTACATGTCCTATTTGTGTTTCGCAAATAAATCGCTGTTTTGAACGACTAATTATACTGACTCGAGTGTCACGACTCCTGTTTTAGTGACTCATCCATCAGTAAAAAACGGGATTTTTTTCTTTTCATGAGCTGTAAACTGTACTCATTATGATTGAAACAAAAAAAGGCTTGAAATATTGCACTTTATGTGTGATGAATCTAGAATATATATATGAAGATGTCATTTTTCTATTTGAATTACAGGAAAAAAATAACTTTTCCACGATATTCAGATTTTTTTAGATGCACCTGTAGAGTTTGACCTGTCTTTATAGTAAGGGAAGAACAATAAAGAGATACCAATTCTACAGCTGTGGAGACAGGAACTAAAGGTCAAAAGACTGTCAAGAACAGATGTTAATCTTGTATATGGCGTAGGTGATTGACTCCATAAAGATAAAAGATTCCCAGAGGTGCCGTAGAGAGACCAATGTCACCACCAGCACTGACCACAATTATCTGTAACTTTCTACAGGAAAATGCTCTGCATTACAATAATGATCAGATTTTGTATGATCTCTAAGGCTACCATCATGACACAAGGCTTTTTCCCGTGACCATACCCTGACTTGAATGCAAGCAGAGGCGTTGCTATGATCACAATACATTTGGGGCTTAATCCTCCTCACACCCCACCCCCACAGGACAGAAAATACAGTGTTTTGAATGTACATGAGGAAACTTACGACATACACGCTAGCGACCTGCACGCCAACATTGTCATAATGCACAATCGGAATAATAGATTAATAGATTGGGGGCTCTTACATTTTTATTATTTTTGGTCAATTTGAGATCCGGGGCTATTCATAAACGTTCGCCCAGGGACACCCAGGCCTAACACCACTGGATGTAAGAGGGAGAAGCTGGAACATTGGGAAGGGAAATGTGACTGCATGCATAGCAAGAAACCTCGTTTTTTCTTAGTGAGTACCACTGTAGCCAGAGATTGTCTCTTTACCACCAGGCAACATATGCTCTGCCCCTGTTACTCTACAGTTTCTGAGGGAAGTTCTTGAGATGAGGCCAGACACTCTGCTTTTATTCTGAAATGTCTGTACAATCTGCTTGAGTTTCTGAGGTAGGTCTAAATGGAGTATCTAAATCAGCCCAAGTTGACTCACACACTGTGTGTGCATGATGGATTTATACACAAACACACACAAAGAGTTTCTCTGACCCTGACTTTGAATGGTCTCAGTAATCTCAGTTGTAGAGATTATCATAGCTCCTCTGGCCCAGTCTCTAAATGGTAATGTAACCTTCTACTTCAGAGAAAAAAATCATTCAAAATAAACAGTCAAGTTTATTACTGATAATTGGATGTAGAATGGCAATTAATGCCATTCGTATTGATTATTGAATGGTATTATAGACATCCTTAGAGAAACTATATATAAAGCCATATGATGGTTTGCTCACACACAATTACAGTGTACTGAATAAAGAAAACAACAAATAAATAATGAAATATAGCAACACTGCTCTACAGGCCTGTTATGGCCAAGAGCAATATGGTACAGGCTAAATTATTCAGTCTAATGTTCCCCCTCATATTTCGCATGTCACCGATTCACAGCCTAATATTTGTCTCCGGTCATGGGTCCTAGTGCCCACTTCATTTCACAGTGCTGTGGTTGGCCTAGTTCATTATGGTGTTTGGATAGATAGTTTGCCAATATATGCATATAACCAGGTCTAGACAATGAACAGGAGCCCCAAATCTTGACATTCTCCCCACCTGTTGGGAAGGTTCTTTTGGTGGAGGGTGGTGTTTGCTTGTCAGCAAACATAGTGGTTTTGATTGTAAACAAGTCAATTTTGGACTAATCTGAACTTCCAGAAACCTTCAGGCTTGTACACAAGGTCACTGGCAAAGTTAAGACTGTCAGTTTGGTTCTTTTTGATAGCAGAGGTTTCTTCCTGGAAATCTTCCCATGAATGCCATTTCAATTCTGTGATCTTATTGTTAAATACTGCACAGGAACCTGAGATATAGCAAGGGATTTCTGCAAATCTCCAGATGTTGTGTTTCGGTTGACTTTAAACAGATACATATTTTTCCTTTTGGCTCTCGGGATATATTGGATGGACGTCCACTTCTAGCCCGAGTTGCTTTTATGTTAAATGCTCTGCATTTGTTTTTTAGTCCCATCCAAACTTGTTCATAAAGATTAATACTTTGATTGGTTAATTTGATACACACTTATTTACCCACCTGATTCTACTTTTCTACTTGATCTAACCAATGCAACTTGAGGTTCACATTTTTTGCACCTGCACTAATTCCGTTTTAATTAAATGTTTCCAACATAAGGAACTGGTAACCATAAACCTTTTATGTCAGATAAAACAGAGTAGGTCTAATTTAAATAAATGTCATGATTCACAGTTCACACAAGAAAATCTATAATTGCAAAAGGGGTTGACATTTTTTAAGCAGCACTGTATAATATACGTACAAAGGCTTTCACTGAGAAATGAAACTTTTTTTTCAAATGTCATTTCAGACAGTGGTACAATATAAGTGTTCACCAAATGTATTGCAGTTTCATGTCTGGTGTTTCTGGTGGTGTTTTATTAGCTCTTTATTAGGATGTCGACCTACCTTCAGAATTGACAAGTTTTACTTAAGTTCCTGGAATAATTCTGCGATTGGAGTGGTGCGTAAGATATGTGAGGGAAGATGTAGTGGGAGATGATTGGTTGATATCTTTAGCAGATTAAGACAACATATGTCATGTCTGGAGTTTCTGATCTATTTCTAATTGTCAACTTTAATTCTAAGCCCAAATTCGACCAGATTGATATTTTTTACACTCAAACTGCCTCAGAGCAACAGCCAATGATGATGATATGGAGGAGGGAGAAGAATGTGGTTGAACACTCTTTTCCACACAAAACATCTCAAACCCAGGAAGTAAAAATAAGCATTTACTTGCACTTTTTTCACTTTGTTTATAATCTCTTGTAGATTACATTAAAATAAGCGCATCACATTCCTTTAAGACAAAGAAAACCCTGTATATTTAAAGTAGTGGGCAGTCCAGTGAAGCACACAGAGTAGAATATGTTAAACCAAAAGCTGAGCAAATTGTTTGTCAAAAGAGGTAAATAACTTGGAGGGGTACATCTGTATACAGGGGCCTTATGATGGCCTATCTTGCATCACTTGAACCAATGTTGTAACATGAAGATACGGCTGTGTGGGAACTAACCCTTAACTCTTATTTAGAATAGAAAAACCAAGCATTTTATTGCCATTACTTGTTATTGCAAATGACAAATAAACCTTTTGAACTTCAACTTTGAACTTGAATCAATGAACCTGTTACCATAATGTGAATAAGCTTTTGGACATAGAGTAAGCAACAGATCTTGACAAGAGGTCTGTTCTTTGTGCTCAAGGACCTATTAACACACGTTATCAGGACAGCATTTCAATTTAAATAACATTTAAATAATGTGTTATTAGAGAGGGAGATGTTATTGGGCTGGAAGTACACAGACATGGATATCTGCCAAACTGCTGTAGCAAGTGTGTCATGTTGGATTAACCTGATCACAAGCATCATTTGGATTAACCTGATCACAAGCATCATTTGGATGAACCTGATCACCAGGCTTAACCTGTGCAGAGCACATGCCCCTTTACTATTCAGTGCCCTTTCCAGTTGGCATGTGCACGTCCGTCCCCGTTCCGAATGCATAAGCCAACGTTAACTCCCATTTATTCAGTTTCAGCACGTGCTTCTCGAATGGTCTGTGCACGGTCCTGGTAAGCAATAACTACTGATGTTTGTAGATGTTAAAGCACACAGCCGGGATCACAATTCACAAGTGAAGGATGTATTTGACCAGCTGTGTGTAATGGAAACAGCTGAGAACCTCCGTAAGAAGGGGTTTTGAGAGCTAGCGCTTCAGGGTTGAAGGTTGGGTATCTGTAAAGCACCTTGTCATAAGCGCTGGTGGAAAAGGAAATATAGGTGCTTGTATGAAACAGTTTTTATTTTGTTTGTATTTTACAGAAAGTTAACTTCATGAGAGTTCAGACGTTTGATTATTCCAAGATGATTGCCTTCGCGTAATTGTATCTGGAGCTATACGTAAATAGAAATTGTAATGAATTCATCACTGTATCTGGATAGTTGAATTGCTTGCTTACTGATCACATGGACTGTAGAGTGATTTAATTCCTTCACTCATTGTTTATTATGTGACTTGACTTTAGACACTCTGGAATGCCTGACTTGCAGCCACCTCAAGGTGAGAGAAAAATGCAATATTCTGAAACCAAATAATGTTCTATGCTCAGTATTCAAAACAGTTGTTAAAGTATTTTATAAAAAGTAAATGTTTTGTTTTATGTGGTTGGCTCAACCTTAAACAGACCGGAGAAAATTGGATTGAGCTTGAGCCGTTTGTGTCTACAGAAAATGAGATTTCTATCTATAGGTAATATAGATGTAATTCCATCTTGGATTGACCTTTTTCAGTCATTAGCATGTCACATAAATCCTGGATGAAAACATAGCTCATGTTTTGGTCTCCTCATATGCATTCCCTTTAGACTTGAATCTATCGCAGGGTGTTACGAGTGCAAAGTATCTGGCCTACGCTGGGTATGTAAGAAGAAAGTGACACTTCAGTACCACTTCAGGTCCTGGGACCCTCATAGGGGATTGCTACAAAGCATGGGGTACAGGCAAGGAGGCCCACTCCTGGACATCAAAATAATGGCCGGAAAATTGGAAGAAGTCCATCTGCCACATTTTGCCTGTTTTGGTGAGTGTCTAATTGGATAACAGCTATACTGAAAAATACATTATTTTATTGTTTTATTGACCAGGGAATAGTTCATACATGAAATGAATGTTACAAATACAGTTGTCTGAAAAATGTCCATTCTTTCCATTTATAAATAATCAGCATTTTCATTTTGATCAATCAAATAACTGATGGACACAGTAATATTTCAGTGATGAAATTAAGTTTATTGGATTAACAGAAAATGTGCAATATGCATCAAAACAAAATTAGACAGGTGCATACATTTGGGCACCCTAACAGAAAAATCACATCATTATTTATTAGAGCTGAAATAACAGCCTATAGACACGTCCTATAGCCTCACATGAGTGTCTGGATTCTGGATGAAGGTAGTTTGGACCATTTCTCCTTACAAAACATCTCCGGTTCAGATAGGTTAGATGGTGGCCGAGCATGGACAGCCCGCTCCAAATCTTCCCACAGATTCTCAATGACATTCTGGTGTGGGGAACGGGCCATTCCAGAACATTGAACTTGTTCCTCTTCACAAATGTCCGGGTAGATTTTGAGCAGGGTTTTGGGTCGTTGTCTTGTTGAACTATCCAGGCCCGGTGTAACTTCACCTTTGTGACTGATTCTTCAACATTATTCCCAAGAATCTGCTGATATTGAGTGGAATCCATGTGACCCTTAACTTTAACATGATTCCTAGTACCGTTACTGGCCTCACAGCCCCACTGCATGATGGAACCTCCACCACATTATACTATGGGTAGCAGGTGTTTTTCTTGGAACGCTGTGTTCTTTTGCCGTCATGCATAGTGCCCCTTGTTATGATCAAATAACTCCATCTTTGTTTCATCAGTCCACAGCACCTTATTCCAAAATGAAGCTGGCTTGTCCAAATGTGCGTTTGCATACCTCAAGCAACTCTGTTTGTGGTTTGTGTGCAGAAAAGGCTTCTTCCGCATCACTTTCCCGTACAGCTTCTCTTTGTGCCAAATGCGCTGAATTGTGGAATGATGCACACTGACACCATCTGCAGCAAGAGGATGTTGTAGGTCTTTGGAGGTGGTCTGAGAGCTTAATGAGCTCACCAAACCAACTGTGTGTTCAAATTAATCAGTGCTAAGTAGCTACATGTATTCAAATCAACAGAATGACAAGGGTGCCCACATTTTTGCATATGCTACTTTTCACATCTGATTAAATTTCATACAACTTAATATTGCTACACAAAAATCTTTGTCTGGAGAATACCGCAGTACTCAGCATTGATTAGAAAATGAATGGCATGCCCCTGTGATCATTTTCTGTGATGACAGTAAATAACTTTACAGCCTCAGAGGGGTGCCTAAACCTTTTCATACCACTGTATGTTATGTGTGCTTCTATGTCTATTTCAGGGGTTGAGGATCATTACAATCCAACTATTAAGCAGAGTGTGAGAGTTCTTCGTGTGGAAGACAATAACGTGTCAATAGAAAAAGTGGATAAGGTCACGCGCTTCCACGCCACGATTCTCCACCCATCTTTCTCTCTGAGAGGAGTTATTCTGCAGGCACTAGGTTTCTCTGTGCACTCCGAATTGCTGATCTATCAGGACAAGACGTCACACCTGACACTACGCACCTATCTGATTCCATGGGATCCTGCATTAACAAAGGTTATTAAGGCAAAACCTGCAACTCATCCCACAATGTACATCTATTCAACAGGGGTGTCCCACAGGAAACAATTGCTAGTGATAAAAAATAACATTAAAGAGGAAGAACATGTTACATGATCATCCTCCATATAAAATAATTTTCCATCTGAAAAGTCCTCACATGCACACCAGTCATGGGTTGAGAACAATGATTGAGGTTGTAATTGGTCATGACATTTCTGGGACAGGGTGAGGTCACTTCCAAACAAGATGAGATGACCATTAAAACAGTGTGTTTTTGGAGATGTTTGGCTATTTGAATAGGGCGATCTCTGACTGTTCCCCTTTAAAACACACACAAATCAGAACAGATAACCCATAAACCATACAGACACCCTAATGAATATGCTCCAGGGTAACCACTCCAGGGTGAAGATCATGCCAAAAAGAAGTCAATGCATTCTTTAGAAACTAGTCTCCTTCCCAGGGCTGAGGCCTAGACCAGGCTCTCCAGACACACCGGAGAGGTTTAGATTAGTGTTACATTGTTGCATTTATTTACATTGATTCCGTTTACCACCAATGTGATTTTGCTACCTGTGGGTGGCTTTTGACTTGCTGGCTCTACAGGCAGTGGAGAAACAGGAGAACTGTCGGGGATCTACGAGGATACTTAAGCCGAGACCAGAAAAGTCCCTATGGTTGACAACTGATTATGTACTGAAGACAACCTGTCCTTCTGATATTGAATCGTCAGTCAACCCTAAGGTACAGTTTGAACTCATCAAATACATTCGATCCTAAAGGCAGTATTGGTCCTGCCTATTAAACAAGCATTATCACTGCATTCTGCAGAAGAAATTGAAGAAACTGTATGTTTCATGTCTTAACCCTTATGTTATAGTATGGTCATTGGTGACTTTTTATAGTTTGATATCTCAGAAATGCTATTTAAAATGTACTTATTCTGCATGAAACTTGTTGAACATAGGGAATATGAACATACACTACATGACCAAAACATTTGGACACTCCTACTAATAATTGAGATCAGGTATTTCAGCCACACCCATTGCTCAGGTGCGTAAAATCCAACACAGCCATGACATCTTCAAATATTGGCAGTACAATGGGTCGTACTGAAGAGCTCAGTGACTTAGAACATGGCACTGTCATGGGATGCCCCCTTTGCCACAGGTCAGTTCATAAAATATCTGCCCTACTAGATCTGCCACATACCATGCAAAAATCACCAATCATCTGTTACATTACTCCTCTGGAAGCAACATCAGCACAAGAACAGTCTGTCAGGAACTTCACAAAATGGGTTTCCATGCCCAATCAGTTGGACACAAGCCTCACATTAACAAGGCGCAATGCCAAACATCGGCTGGAGTGGTGTAAAGCACTCCACCACTGGAGTGATAAATCATGTTTCAATATCTGGCAGTTGGCCACATGCAGATTAATTTTAAATCTGTGTGTGGCAGATGCCACGAAAAAGCTACCTAGCGGAATGCATAGTGCCTACAGTAAAGTTTGGAGGAGGGATAATGGTCTGGGGCTGTGTTACAAGGTTTGGGCTATACCCAGGGGCAAAAATCAGATAAACTTTGGGGGGGAAATTACATGACATTTTCTCAAGTAGAGCTTTTTGTTCACCCGGTTTTAGTTTGCTTTCTTCTGTTACTGTGCAAATTCAGCTATTGTGTGTGAACCCTACCAACATAAAATAGACTTACTGGATGTTAGCTATTGAGTGCCTTTCAGATGGTAGAAACAAAACCTGTCAACTTGCCAGCTAAGGAACACTATTTACACTGCGCTGTAAGCTTCTCTCATTGACTGGAATTCAAACTGCTACAAACACTAATTGATGTTACTGTAGCTTGCTAGCAAATGTCAGCTTACCACTAGCTTACATAAAGTGACCTGTAAATCAATACAGAGAAAATGAAAGCTGGTGATGGTTAGAAATGTGTTTACTTGTTTTGAGGGTTAGAAGTGAAGAAATGTCTAACATGTGCTTTGTTTGAACTACTTACTGATTGTCAGCCACCAACAACAGACTCAGATCCCACAGATGCACTGTACCTGCATGATGTGCCACTGCTGAGGGCTGACAGTGAATCGAACCAGGCTATTGAGTGTCTATAATGAGCACAGTTGCTTTCACTACATATTATTGAAATTACATAGTTATGTTTACAGCGATATACAGCTCCGGATTTTTTTTTTCTTTTCCATTCAGTTTGCAGTGGTCTCTTAATTTTAAACCTTCTGTTCCTAACCCAAAACCTTCCTTTTCAACTTTTTTGGAAAAGAAAAAGTAGCAGTTTTTGCAACATTTTCTCTGGAGCTGTATTGGGGGGAACAAATCATAATTTTCCACATTTGTACACACAATATGCTCGCCATAGTCGGTTTCTTTTGGACTACCTTTTGCCCCAGGATATATAAGGTGAACAACTGGCATACATCAACCTCAAACCGGAAAAGTGAGTTTTGATCATTCTTATGGGAATACATAAGTGTGTAGTATTATCAGGCAACAATTGGTGTGCAGAATTTTTAGGCAACTAAATCACAAAATGTATTTCTCCCAACAAGCTGGGTCATGACCAAAATAACTAGATCGTGGGTACGATTATATTTTGACACTGGCCTGGGAACGCCTCGCGATCCCCCAGTCAGGGCTGGCAAATGTAGCTCAGGAAAGGGAAGTTTGGGGTCACCTGCTGGAGCTCCTGCCCCCGCGACCCGATAACGGATGAGCAGATGAAGATGAAGATTTCTCCCAACTCACTTGTTCATTCAAAAATGTTTCAGTATGTGCAACAAATAAGTAACACAAAATGACAATTAAATAACATTTAATTGGCCTTTCAAAAATATTAAGTGACCAATATAGCCACCATTGTTTTCAATAACTGCCTTGAGCTTTCCATCAATGGAGTCTGTCAGTTTCCTGATCACAATCAACTTTCCCTGAAGCAGAAACCACAGCTGTTCAAAGAGGTGTATTGTCTTCCCTCACTGTAAATCTCACAATTGAGAAGGGCCCACAAATTCTCAATAGGATTTAAGTCAGGAGGATGGGGGCCTGGTCATTACTCAGGAATCATTGTGGCCCTTGCTGGCTAGCCAAGCAGTGGAGTACTTAGATGCATGTGATGGAGCATTGTCCTGCATGAAGATCATGGCCTTCTTAAATGTTGAGTATTTCTTCCTGTACCACTGCTTTAAGGAAGTATCTTCCAGGAACTGGCATTAGGTTTGAGAGTTGAGTTTCAGTCCATCTTCAACCAGAAAAGGTCCAACTACCTCATCCTTAACGATAGCAGCCCCATACCAGTACTCTTCTTCCACCTTGCTGGTGCCAGACTCTTAAGTGGTGCCGTGTGTCCATTAGTGATCCAGCCACGGGCCCATCCATCTGGGCCATCAAGAGACACTCATTTCATCTGTCCATAAAACCTTTGAAAATTCTGTCTTTAGATATTCAATTGCCCAATCTATATACACTTCAAGGTGTGAATCATATTCAGTGGTGGTCTTTCAGCCTTCTCAACATTGGCCATGTCTCTGAGCACTTGACACCTTGTACTTCTGGACACTCCAGATAGGTTGCAGTTCTGGATTATGGTGGCACTGGAGGATAATCGGTTCTGGTAGCTTCATATTTAATTATTCTCAAGTCTTTTGCAGTTAATTTGTGTCTTCTTCTCTATGCATGTTTTGCACCCCAGTTGACTATTCGCAACTGAACATTTGATTGTCCGGTGGTCAAACCTCAATAGTTTAATTATTTCAAGAATGTTGAATCTGAAAGGCTTTGTATCATTTATGACTTTTCAGTGTCAGTTAAATCTCTTTCTTTGTCCATTTTAGTTGAGGTCATGAAGCTGTCTAATAATTATGCACACATTGATATAAGGTGTTAACACCCTCCCTCATTACACAAATACATATCACCTGAAAATTATTCAATCCAATGAGCATACAAGATGATATGGTCTGGAGTTGGAAAATGTGCATAATAACAATAATACAATTGGAACAATAAATCACTTGCCTAATAATGGTACATGCAGTGTAGTAGTTTTATTAGGCATATCTTGTCTTTTCACTACCCACATTTAAAGAATATGGAGGCGTCCCAGAAACCCAACCTGTGCAAACATCATCATGGCTCTTTATGCAAAAGCAACCAATCCAGTTTTACCTGATTCCCTACCTCAAGCTTCATTCGGCCCAACTAGATGAAAAAACAGCTTGTATTCAAACAACTGATCCTGAGTTCTAACTTTCACTCATTTTAATTTAGGGGGAATCCATTTTCTGCAGCTGAATATTTTATTGATTACCCAGCACACCATATAAATGAAGCAACCACTTTGCTGTATGTTTTTTTTTCTTAGATTCCCTCTATTTAATACTACAAACCACAAAACCGATATGAACATATTCAATGTGGAAAATGTCCCAATAATCTGACAGAGAGCAAATAATATTTCATATTACTGTAAAACACAAAGTGTAGTGCAAATGTCAAATAAAATACTTGCTAATTTCATCTATCAAAATACAGTTCTGAAAAAAATTAAGTGACCATTGTACCTTATTCTTTCCTTTCCAAAAAAGTGGAAAAGGAAAGTTTTGAGTGAGTAACAGAAGCATTCAACTTGCAGTGGTCAAAATCTTCCTTTCTAACTTTTTTGGTAATGAAAGTAAAACATGCAGTGGTCTCTTAGTTTTTTACAGAGCTGTATATGTATTGTTTTTGTGATGGAACACAATAGTTATTTTCTAAGATTATTGTGGTCTGCATGGGCTTCACAATTTCAAAAAACGAATACATTTTGTACTAGATGAGCAATGACTTTGGTTAATGATGGAAGTAGACGACTGTACCTAAATGATTAACATAACCCAAGGGTTAATGGTAAGACTCAATACTATGTTTCTCTTATCTATTGTCTCAACAGAGAATGGAGCTTGCTCACGTCGACCCGCCAAACTTCTATGAGGTGTTTATAAAAGACGCAGATTTTGACTTCCGTCTCAACCTCTGCTGTAAGGGCCGTAAACAAATAAAATGGAGCCAGGAAATACGAGAAGGTCAGAAAATATCAAATGTTGGCATAATACACATAACTGTGAAATCTTGTAGCGTTTTATGGCTTAAACCTTCAGGGATGGGATTACATTCTGAATTGAGTTGTAAATTGCTCTTTAATTCCAATTCGATGCTTGAATGAGTTACTGACACCATTAAGGTTTGTTTGTCAAAGGGGCCACTGAATGGCCCAGCATTCAAATCACTGTCTTGCAGCTTTCAAAAGTTAGCATTTTCAAAGCACAGACCTTCCCGAAAAACTGAAATGAAATATTTGACGTGTTCTAACGTTCCAAAGGAACACAGGGCACTCAGTGCTCTAGAATGCAGGGAAAATAGGTCACAAAAGGCTGTGTGAATGTAATTTCCTTTACGTATATATAAATCACAGATTACAGTAATACACTTTGGAAGACAATATAATGATATAGTGTTCTTGTGTATATATGTATATGAATGTTGTAATAGCGTGTTACAAAACATTACAAACTCTGGACACTCATTTAAAATTGAATCTCATGGTCAATTCACCTGTTTTCAGAATGCAAGGCAATCCATTTCTTCACTTTGATTTTTTTACTGTGTGAAAAACATAATTCTGAGTTAGCAGAAGGGCATTACAATTGGCCAGCATACAAGAACTCGAGGGGTTAGTAATCAAACTGAATTACCTTGACTCAAAGCGCTCTAGCGTCTCCTTGTTGTGGCTTCAGCATCTGTAAGCTCAATGAAGTCTGAAGGCGGTGTTCCTACCTAGATGAGTGATCTGTGTGATAACAACCAGAACAGCATTGGATGTAGGGCTGTCACAATATCAGATTTTCACTATACAATATGAATGGCCAAAATAATTCAGGGTAACAATATTATCTATTCACGGTATCTATAGAACATTTTAAGAAAAAATGCTATCACTCAAATTCATCTTTGTTTAATGTTTTTTTTGTCTTTTTTGGCAAAAGAATTACAGTCAAAATATGTGTGTATGGAGGTGGAGAGTCTGTAACCATAACTGTACAAATAAAAAAGCATTCAAAAAGAAAAGTTACACTTAATGGACAGTGAAAAGGCAACCAGATTAACAAAAGATCCACAAGGCGTTTTTGGAAAAATACAAAACAGTTTCACTTAGCGATTAGGCTACAAAGAGGCGTTAATTCAAATGCTAGTGTATAGAACCAGACTCATAGTTTAAGCACATGCATTGTTTGTCCATGAATAAGCTATGGAAAAACCAAGTTGAGTTTCAGAAAAATCCTGTTTTCCATGTGAATAGGCTACAAAAACGGCACTTATTTGCGGGTTACTCCTGGGGGTTCTAGTGGGGTATTGAGTTGTTTTCAATGGCAGTGTATAGGTCCATTCTCCTTGTTGAAGCAAATGCATTGTTTGTCTATAGGTGACATGAATAAGGTATCAAGAAACCGAGAGGTTTTTGGAAAAATACAACTTTAGTTTTGCCTAGTGAATATGATATAATTATATGTGTATAATCAACAGAATTATACCAACAATCTCAATAGCACCAAATATGTTTCAAACTCATTCCCCTAAAACCATTTTAAATAGTTACATTGGTTTAGTAATATTCTAAGGGCATGTTTTGGGATATCTAAAAATATGTATCAATGCATGGGAGTGAATGAAACACAATATATGCAAACAGTAACATTGTCAAAAGTCCTGAAGTCAAATAACCAAATGAATAATCAAACCACTGACCAAAGTTGTTGCATTTTCTCAAATGAGTGGTGTTTTTATCACAGTCATGAAACGAAGAGAAGCTATTCCTTGTAATTTCAGTGTGCAGTTAATTTGAATCAACAAGTATTTGTGCAAAAATCTCACTGTTAACACTTACCAAGTGTTTTCCCCTTGAATTGCCCAAAACATTTAACTTGACAAAATACATGACATCAAAAACATAAGAATGGAAAAGAACAATCAAGTATCAAAATAATTATGGCCTAGCTTTTGATTTATCAAACTGATATTTGAAATTTCATCACTATTCTTTTGTCAAATTAATATACTTCCATGTTTTCAACATCTTAGATTAATTAAAATGATTCGTCCTGTAGAGGTCAGGGCCAATTCAAATGAACTGTCTGACTTTAAGTTCAGAAATTCCTAACTAATTGGGTGACAGCGCTGCATGCTAGACTTTGAAGAATTCTGTCTTTTAAGGGCCGTATTATATTTGGAATCACCGATATTGCATTCATGGTAAACACTGGAAATGTTTGCTCAATCATAAGTTTAGTAGTCAAGTAAAATGGTCTTTACAATACAGGATGAAATCCAGGCATGAACGTGTATTAATGAGCATACAAGCTGAAAGTAAACCGATTGTATTTGTCTCCATTCTAGCTGAATACAGAAGACCTCCACCAGACAGTTCTGATCAACAGAGCCCGCCGGGTAGGTCCTGTCTGGGACGGTCTCCGGAATAATGAGGTCATTACTGCAGGGTGCTGCCGCGTTGGTGTGAGCTCACAAAGCTATCCAGAGAAAAATGACGAACCATTGATGGTCCCCCAAAAGTACAGAGTGCTGATTACCAATCCAAATCCATTCTGTGTAGAGTGAGAATGTCCGGAGCTGGGATGGTGAATCCCCCACATTCTCTGGCGGGTTTCTTGTATAGTAAGCTAGCACTTATACTTTGTTTCATTTATTTTTGTTTAGAGAAAAAGAATTATAAAGATATACAGTCACCTCCAAAAATCTCTTCCAAATTCCTTTGTTTATGTTCACTGAAGACATTTGGGTTTAATATCATAAGATGAGTATGAGACAAGGGTTCAGAATTTCAGCTTTCATTTCATGGTATTCACATCTAGATGTGTTAAACAACTTAGGAAAAATTTTGTATTAGATTTTTGTATTAGACCACAGCATTTCTGAACTCAGAAATTCTGAACTCTTGTCTCATACTCATCTTTTGATCTAAAACCCAAATGTCTTCAGTGAACAAAAACAAAGGAATTTGCCTTGCCGTTCCGATACTTTTGGAGGGGACTGTAAGATAAAAGTATAGAGTATATGTTTATTAGGGGGAGAGGGTGTTACAATTTAAATTCCTCTGAAAAGATAAATGCTCAACAATGCATCTTAGATTCTTTGATTGCTTACAGACAAGGAAATTCAATTTACAGAATATCATGAAAAGGTGGCAAATAACCAAATCATTTAATTTTGAATATTGAAGTGAGGTTGAGGAATTTATATTATTGTAATCACGGGTACCAGTAGTAATGGCTCACAACAGCGTTTGTGACAGCACGTTCATAATATATGATCATACTCAAGCACCATAGCATTAATGCACTAAATTTCCAATGGTTTCAAATCATATTTCCAATGCAGGGCATGTTAGTTTAATTTGTATCCTTATTTTAAGTCTGCACCATTTTATCCAAAACAACAAACAGGTTTCAAACAGGTAAATGATATTAATGTATCAAATTAAATATCATTGGTCATATTGTAATACATTAAAGATTAATAAATGCTTTTAAAAACATGTATAACATATCTATCATCAATACTTGAAATAATGCTCCTCCAGGGCAGCAACACTCACTTTTAACATGTTATCATTTTTACCATATGCAGATGTCACTCATCTAATTCCATTGCCAAGGGGGCAGTCAGCGACGAGGCATGCCTCGTTAAAGACACCTGCATACAGGCTGCCTGAGGCGGTCTCATTGACTTTCAGTTGGAGTAGGGCGATGGGCGGAAAACTGCAAAAAGTAGTGCGAGTGGCGCGGCGCGCAGATATTATTGGTCATTTTTTTCTGTAATTATACTAAAATTTAACTTAGCACTCTGCAAACCTACAGGGACATATATCCCAAAAAATGCAGCGTGAAGGAACATAGAACTTTGGAATTGTGTGCTTATCAGGTGGGTGTTTATTCCTATTTATTGTGGACACAAGAGGAGAGTGTGTTTATAATACTGTAGTTTATGCTAGTTTGACTGGCTAGCTTCGCATGTGCATAACTAGTGAAGTTGTTAACTGAATGCCAATCGTCATGTGTAATTTTGTTTTTATATAAGGCTATAACAATATAGCCTAGTAATTATAACAAAATAATATTAGAGATGACAGTTGCAAATCTGCTAACCTAGGAGAACTAAATTACATATTTAAAATGAACAGAAAAAATACAATTTGCTTGGCTTTCATTTTAATTTAATATGCAAAACCAAAAAACATCTGCACAGTAGGCTAACTTCTAGAGCACAGCCTAACAAAACATAACTTTGCCAGAGCAGTGTCATTATGATAACCAACGCAAACCCTGCCACTGTAGCTGTCTGCCTGCCACATATTGTCTGCTATAATCCGATTCATGGATTTCTATGTTACTGTGTTTGATTCCACGTTGCTGTGTTTGAATAACTATTATTTCTGAGAATGTATATTTAATTATAGTTCTCTTCTTTTTCGTTAATTGTCATTTTTTAACTATTATTTATTTTAAATAATTTTTGTAGACCATCATTTTCTTTTTGCACAATATTTTGATTCCAATGTCATGTTTCCAATTTGACTAAGGGATTTTAAGGTCAATGTTAGAAACGTCTCAACAAATACCATGCGAACTATGTCAGTTTCCATATGATATCTCAGATCCCTTACTGAACCTCGTTTGTGGGCTTCAATTGCACATTCACTCGTTTTTTTAATGGTTTTTAAATCAGCCCAGTTATGTCTGCTTCGCCTTATGTACTGGAGTTGCTGCTGGAGTGTGTTGCTTTTGATTCTGGTGCCAAGCATAGTCACATGACTCAGTAATATCTCATTGTGAGAGAGAGCGGAGGCTCGCTGTTCTCTTGGCTACAGATCATACAGGTTGCACAATATTAGGCTATTTAATATGCTATTACTCTATTTACTTATTCATATTAGTAAGCATATTTCCCACTGGACATTTTGGCGGTTGATATTTTCATCTGACGGAATACACCTGATACTGGCGAAAAGCCTTTGCCGGCTAACGTAAACTCTGGTGCACAGCTTTCCTTGGCTATAGTAATAAGGATTTGGTGTAAGTAATGATGGGAAGAGCTGGGTGATGTGATCAGGAACAGGTGTGCTTTATAGTGGAGTGTCCGGGATCTTCCGTGATTGCGGAGCCAGCAACCGAAGGCTGACTTGATCACAGGTGGCACCGTAACAGTGTAGGCTACTGCAAATCATTTTCCTTGATTTATTTATCAAAATGGATTGTGTTTATGAAGCAACAGTGCTTTAGGTTTATGTAAGGCTATTCATGCAGATGTTCTTAGATCGTAGCAAACTGTATGGCAGTGTCTCTTATTTTACCTTGTATGTCAACATTAGATGAAAATTTGAACTAAATTCTAATGTTTTTTTTTTTTAAGTGTTGTGTAATTTTCGTTATTAACATTTGTACGGCTTAATAATCAAATGAAAATATTATTGCCTGTGTTTTTAGAAATAATACTGTAGTCTATTATTTTTGAGCGGGACTTTTTTTAGGTAAAGTGGTACACTATATTATGATTAAAATGAACTATTAGACACATGAGAAAAAAACTTTTAAAAATGTGTCTTAATGAATTCAGGTGTACAGTAAATAGAATTAAATACAGATATTATATAATCCAAAATATATTGTATTACAAGATTCATGTTTGCAAGTAGCATAATAAAAATCTAATAAAAAATCTTCAAATAAATATTTACTTGATCAAATGAATTTGTTCTACTCTTTTTCACAGAACACTGACATCCAATAGAAATTGACATAATTCGCATGGTAGGCTATTTTTTGAAACGTTTGTGAAAACTTAAGCCTGTGCAACATGCTGCTCTAGGTAAGGAATAATCAAAATGATGTCTCAGTCCCATGCTGAAAGATTGGCATTTTAAAGTTTAACATACTTTTCTAAAATTGTGTAGGTGCTTAACTGGGAAATCAAAGGCTGTGCAATGTGTGACCCTTTCTTCTGAAGATTATAAAATGGATTAGACCTGTGTAGGTCATGTGGTCAGGGATATATTGAATTTACAAGTGATTTTGTCATATGTATAGACAAAATCTATAGACAACCTGAAAGGCCACTTGGCAAGGAAGAAGCCATTGCTCCAAAACCGTCATAAAATAGCTAGACAGTGGGTTGCAACTGCACAAAGGACAAAGATCCTTTGAACTGTTTGGCAATAATGACAATAGTTATTTTTGGAGAGAAAAAGGGGGAGGTTTGCAAGCCTAAGATCACCATCCCAACTGTGAAACATTGAGGTGGCAGCATCATGTTCTGGGGATGCTTTGCTGCAAAAGGTGCATTTCACAAAATAGATGGCATCATGAGTAAGGAAAATTGTGGATATTTTGAAGGAACATCTCAAGACATTAGTCAGGAAGTTAAAGTTTGGTCACAACTGGGTCTTCCAAATGGACAATGACACCAAGCATACTTCCAAAGTTGTGGCAAAATGGCCTAAGGAAAACAAAGTCAAGGTATTGGATGTCGCCCCCCCTGAAGATTGATTTGAAGCATCTAGGTTATGTGATCAGGGAGCTATTGAAATTCCAAATCTGCACATTGTTTTAATGTGTCCATAGAAAATATTCATATCTATATTATCCACAAAAAAGTTTAGCAATCCATAATGAGCAGCCCATTTCCATTTCTTCTTGAACAGTTTAACATTGGTTTGAGGTTTATAGTTGATGTAGTCAAAGAGTTGTTGAGATTTGAAAATGTTGATGATGCACTTTGGTTATGTGCAGACTGACTGTAATGTCGTCATAAATGACTCACTCAGTTCGAAAATGACGGTCGTTATTATGAAAACGAGGCCTGCGTGGTGTTGTTCAACTTTCATGACAGGACTAACCCGGGGTTTGTATCTTAATAGGCAAACGGCACGATCGTGTCAGTCAATACACATCTTCAAGTGCTCATACCACACATCTTCCCCTACCTTTTGCTATTTAAAGACAATAGGCTAAACGTTTACAATTCAAATGTCTAGCTGAATGTCTCAAATCAGTCAATCAAACTATAAAATACATTGTTCATGACTCTCACTCATTAAAAGTAAGTGAAAGTGTATTCTTAAAATTCCAATTCCGTGATGCTTCTATAACTAACAAAATAGCCACAACCCGATAAAGCACAGTAACAACACGCGGGAATGCAGACACTATGATCAGCAAATTCTAACCAGTCAGAAATCTTGAATGTAGTCAAAACACCCTTATTTTAACACACGAGGCAGCACCATAGGGACTTCCATGAAAAATATCTCACCTGGGGGTGGTGCTAAGCCCAGAATGTACTGTGATCATGGCAACATCTCTGGTGTAGCATACTGTATGTTCAGTTCGCAAAGATTTTAAAGATTTCATTCTGTTGGATCATAGATGTGTTTTATTGCAGTTTAAATGTATCGGTCATTATACAATATGGATATTTAAAACATATCTGAATCAGGGACATCTGTACATCCGATGTCTTGTTAAGTGTTGCCTGAGCAGCCTTGCCTCACCTGCGGTACACAAACACCTACTGAGGCTTTCACTCACATTTCTCAACTAGGCGAAATGATCCTCGCATACATTACCGTGATTTGCAGGCAAATGGGTTCTGCTTAATGTGAGTTGGCTGATGCACTTTCATGTTGCCCTGGGAGAAATCTCCACCGCATGTCTCACAGAGAAATGGCTTCTCCCCTGTATGGATTCTCAGATGGATACCCAGGTCTTGGCCTGAACAGAAGCCTTTTCCATACCCGTCACAAATGTGAGGCCTCACACCAGCTTGTCACTTCTTGTGTTTTGTAAGCGTTGATCTTGTCAGTACATCTATAATCACACATAGAGCACAAAAATGGCTTCTCATCTGTGTGTGTCTGAAAATGTCTTATGAAAACCCATCCGGCTACTGAACTGTCTGGAGCACCCGTCAAACTATAAGCCTCGGGTTGTGAGTTCGCAGGGGCACCTTCATGCTGGACCTCCACCCGCATTCTAAGCACACATGTGGGTTTATGCCACTACGGTTCCAGAACTTGCTGGCACATTGGTCGCAGAAGTACGGTATGGAACACTTGGTGATATACCGGGGGATTTCTGAAGTCAGTAGCGGAGAAGCGGTGAGGTTTCAAGCCAAAGTGTAGGAGCTGGTGACTGTTCAAGTTCTGAACCTCCTCTTCTCAATGTCGTTGGGTGCTGTATTTTCAAAAAGTCTCTTCCCACACTAGACGTCACACACAGACACGCGTTCTATGGATCAATGAGCTTGTGATCGCATGACCATCTCCTTGTCGCGTCTACCCGTGTGTTTCCTTTGGCTTTTGTCATGTGACAGCTTTGAAACCGTTTTGGCGGACGGGTTCATTTCATCAGTCATGGAGCTCGGTTTGGTACCACATGAGTCATTCTGTGGTTTGTCTGTTTTTGAACAGTAGTCTACAGAGGGGTTCTAAATGTCCTTGTAGATGTTCCACTTACGGCAGCGGTCGACGTATTTTGGGTCAAGGCTCCGTGAGGGATCAGGTGTCCCTGACTTAGGGCTTGTGTTCCCGCTCTTGGTCTCGGTCTGAACGAGAGACACTCTTGGAGGAGCACTCTCTCGTCTGACAGCGATTCAGATGGTGGCAGTTGGCCAATGAGAATTCGGTGTCTTAATGTGGTAGGGATCAATCCCAGGTCCTGACACATCCAGACTGTTGCTCCCCTGCTTGGGGTCTCCTGTACCAGAGACGGTCTGGTCCACAGGCTCTGGAGGCCTCCATCTTTTTATCCGTAGAGGTGATACTGTGTAGAAAATCTGCATACAACAAAATAAATATCAAGACTCCTTAGTACAATAGAATACACATTATTATCAGAATGAATTAAACAACTATTAACTTGCTTTAAGTAAAACCTACTACCAAGTGTACTGGCTTTAGGCCACACCATGTCATTCTCAGGATCAGGCAGCAGTCTAATAATCATCAATACATTGTGGAAAGTTTGCTAGGGAATATTGCAGGGCCGATTTTTGGACCGATGCCCGGTGTCCACCGGATACCTGTGCATTTTGAAATGTTCCAATTTGATGTATTTTGCTTCGCATTGTTATTGAAAATCAAGCAGTAATGTGTATGTTGTGTAACTGCACTGACAACTATTTTGTATCAGTGAAAAGTGGAAGGACAAATAAGGGAAATGGAATAAGATAGGCATATAAGGGAAAAATAAAAATGTATTAAATAGTGGGTATTTTATAGTATTCCTTTGTGTTTGGATGATTTCTGTTGATAAGCATATTTGTAGTAGATATTTTAGTCACGTTTTCATAGTTTGTGAGTTTACATTTTTATGTGAGAACCAATTCACCTTTTGGTCTGAAGAGACACCACTGTAATGAAATCTACAAGCTGAAAAATGACATTGTGCCTAACGTGTAACATTCTGCATCATTGGCACACTTATTCAAAGGGGTTACTGGAGGTGCCAATGGGTCCCTATACTTTTGTTCCTTTTTGCTCCATCAGCAGATTTCACACTTGTATAAATGGCAGAGCCCAGCATTAATGCGGAAATGGAAGGCAGAGGGTTGAGTGGATGTCAAGAGAAATCACCCAAAGCCAGGTGTGCAAAGCTGTAAGAGGCATAGCGGAAAAGACTTGAAGCTGTGATCACAACTGAAGGCTCTTCTAAAGTACTGGAAAAAGCTGTGGTATTTTATTCCGGTACTGGGTAGTGATGGCCATAAGAGGCTTCATTACCATTCTTCTAGCAGCAGGATATTATGTTAGCAGTGCAAACTAAGATTTTATTTTTCAAAATAAAATCCATAATTGAACTATATAAGGCAGTATATTTAGTAATCTTGTCTGTACATTTTTATCTCAGTGCAGCCAGCATAATATCCTGCTGTTAAAATTACAATGAATCCTCATTTGACCATAACTACTTTCAGGTACTTTTAATGGGCATTAGAATATTCTTATGCATGTAATATTCATAAGATAATTACATGCATATGTATCTATAATATATACGTTTATTGCCATACCTGCCATATATACCAATATTGCTGCTAGTGTACAGTTATGTATATTGTTTCTTAATTGTATTCTTTTGTCTGGCTATGTTTTTTGCTTATCATAACTCTACGTAGTTGTCAGGTGCCATGTCACAACAATGTCATTGTTCAGGATGACACTGTGTGCATTTGACAAATAAACCTTGAAACTATCAACACCACAATCAACGCACAACATGGGTAATCACAGAATGTTTTACATTTTCCGGGTTGAGTGCATCTGTTTTTGGGGGGTTTGTGAAGATGGGAGAATTCTCTTGAACGCCGTAGCGGTCTGTATGAAGTGGGTAGACGCTTTAGGAATACTTCTCAGAATCGTGTTACAGTGTAGGCAATCCAAACATTTCAAATGTTATACAATTCGCTACTACAAGGGAGTTAAGACATCTGAAAACACTGCGGTCCGCACATTCAAACGTTCACATGCAAGGTTTCACTTTCAAGAATCAGCCTCACCAGAATTTTAACTGCACTGTTAACGGGGTCTGAGAAACAATAACTACAGAATAAATATTAACTTCAAACTTAAATACTGTGAGATTCTCAACAGTTGTCTAGAAAATTCATATCCATAACAAGGTGAACAAGTAGTCTGAACAAACCTATAAATTGGACTACATAATGCAGTATAAATAGGCATTTGTTACAGCACACTGCATTAATTAATCTTTATAACATTTGTTTACATTTCTAGGTATTTTCTTTGAATTCAAACTTTCAAAATAATTCAATGTATGTAATAATGGGCAAAAACACAAATGTTGACAAGACACAAATCCCAATTTCCTATATGACCTTTTCTGAACTGTGCAAAAGATAGCCAAACATCTAAAGTCATTACAAATTGTTCTACAAATATTTATTAAAATGCCAAGTCATTAAATATGGTTCAAATTCATTACTGCACTTTTTGTTATAAATTCACATTATTCAGAATTTGCCCAAACATTCTGACATTTTATGTATTATTTTTATTTATTTATCCAGTGCACTCAAAACACCCTATACTTTTTTTTACATAACACTGTACTTTCAAAGCAGCTTTACCTTTATGCATAACACAACCAATGCCAGGGTATAAATACCATTTTAAATTTCAAATACATAATCTGTGCTTGAACAAGCTCGCTTTGTCTCATGGTAAAAAAAGATTAAAAATACTAAGATAAATCAAGCGCACATTTAAAGTAACCATTTGAACACAGGTCGGCAACAGTTTAGTTACCTAACCTGTGCTTTGATCAAGATGAAAATGAGTCAGAATTCAAAGCCTATTTGCAGGTGAATAACTCCTAATCTTCAGGGGAAAAGGATATGAAGTAGGGTGCTATTTGGGTCACAAAGTAGTGCAGTACTTTTAACCAAAGCCTCAAGGGGCCCTGGTCAAGTAGTGCACTACATAGGAAATAAGGTTCAATTTGGCACAGACACAACCATCTCCCATTTGAAACATTGATGTAGAAGGTTTTGTAGTGGACATATGGGAAAATAAGTTCCACTGATATCAGTGCATGACTACTGAACTTCCATTTCCGTCAAACATTTCATGTGAAGGGGAATAATAAATATCTGCAGTTATGTTCATAAATCGCTTGATAGCGAGTGCAGTGTCATTTGGCTATACTGCTCTCTGGCCTGTACATTGATTTCATAGAACTTGTAGCTTATATATGTTTATATATTTTTTTTAAAGTCTAATTGAAATCCACATAGGCAAACCTCAATCGATTGTGGCACATGCCATATTCGTTTTATGAGATAAATGTCAATTGACAGCCTGTGGGTTCCCTGCACAAGGCAACAAGCAGGCTTTGGAGACGTTAGCACAAGGTAATCTTTTACACCCGCGTCTAATATTCATCACATACAATGTATATGGCATGTACCACAATAAATTACACTTCCCCAATGTTGTGTTTCGCTCTAACAGAACATTACCTTTTCACGACAATCACTGTTATTTCACTGTTTTATCAAATTGCTTCCACAAGGGAGACCAATGTAACAAAATAACATTGCAATCATGCTAGCTTGATACCGCTCTCCCTGTCTAAGAGATTCAGATGCATAGAGAGGTCCCATTACTAATTACAGCAATTTATGAACTTGGAAATTTATAAACCTTTTGATTTCTTCGTTATTCCCATCTAAGCTCCAAGATTCCCCCCCATTGTCAATTCTCCAGTCAGAATGGTTCTCCTACTCAGTTTCATCTTCGTCCTCTTCTTCGTCCTCCTCCTCCTCTTCTTCACCTTCAGGACTATAGGGTTCATCTGCTGACTCATTCTGGTCATTTATATCCTCTTCCTCACTCCTCATCTCCTCCTCAGCTTCATCTAGTTCATCTCCATCACTTCCATCCTCATCGTCTTCATCATAATCGTCTTCCTCCTCCGTCCCACTATCATCCTCCTCGCCAACTACAGGACCTGGACCATAAGTAAAAACACTTAACTGTATCAAACGGTTACCATAGTACCATTTAACAAATGATTAATTGGATCTTGAGTCTAAATTAAATACCTATTTTATTGCAGGTGAATGCTTTGTTAGACAAGAAAGCATGTTTTCTTCTACATCAAAAAGGGGCTTAGGTGGTGTGAATGTTCAGGGGGTAGGGCAAGTGGTGGCAAAATGTGACAATGGCCCATCACTCCACAGAATTTATACATTTTAGAGGACAACATCTTGATATTTGAAGACAATTTCTCAAAATTCAAAAACATTCTCCAAGGAGCTGATAGCAACGTTTGTCATTTGAACGCATATTTCTTGAATACATTTTCTCATGGATCTAAGGACCATGAAACTGCAAACACTGCTCATACATTCAGTATGTTAGATCTAAAGATTGGTGACGAATTAAAGAACAAACCTGACAGGTTTGCCTGAAACAATCAAGCAGTTAACTACCCATCATGCTCTGTGATTTGTATTAAAATACAGAGCAGGCCCAGTTGAACTTGATTTTTGATCAAGAGGAAAGGATAAGTGTTAGACAATGTTCTCCACCTAAGGTGACCTTTGACAGTAATGTCAAAGGTCACCTTAAAGTGTGACACAATGGACTTAGATCTACTGATTGAGAGATGTCTGAACATTAGTTGCCACGTTTAACCAGAGATGCACATATTTTCCACCTTTACCACTGTATACTGAGCATCAAAGCAAACGTTTGTTACGCTGCTAGATGGCTCCTGATTCATATTCAATTATGCAAAGCTGTGGGTAGACATGGAAATCAAATTCCGCATTCGCAGATTGTAGATCTCTAGTCCATACGTGATAGCTCTACAGGGAATTGAACTAGTGAAACTAGGGCTAGCCTTCAGCTATATCGCACCTGGCAACTAGTTGCATTTCATTGAATCCATAACAATAGAAAACTCTTTATCTCGCTACCACTCACTAGTTGCTTGTGATTATTCGTTCAGAATGAGTCCCCAATTTTGGTCAGGCAGGAGTCTCAAGGGACGTCTTAAGAGAAAGGAATTTCCATCACTAAGTAGCAACACCTAGATCGAGGAGCCTAAGCTCCTCTGGGAGGCCATCGGCTACCTATGTATTGCATACATGCTCCAGAAAAGATTAAGAGACCACTGCACCTTTTTCTTTCCTTTCCAAAAAGTCTAAAAGGTTTTGAGTGAGGAACAGAGGGGTTCAAATTAAGAGACCACTGCAAATGAAACGCTTGTTGATGTACATTCCAGACACTTTCTGTTCAAGAGATAAATGTTTTTTGGCTCGGCGAATAAGAATACAATTATCAAACTAACCTTTTATGTACAGACCGGTAGGTTAGAGAATTTGAACAGATTTTAATCAATAACAAACTTGCAGAATTCTTAACAGTACGGCTCATTATCTTAGTGGCGATTTCTTTGATCCAATCAAAGAGTTTCTATGACACAAACAAACCTGCAGGAAAGTAAAAAAGAGGGTTTAAGTTAAAGATTAGTGAGTCGGATTCAAACTGAGGGCAGTGGATGTGCACCAGGCGGAGTAGCTTAAACAGACACCCCAAGGCACAATATTATTGTTATTTAAGTGGCTAAAACATCTACAAAAAGTTCTTCTGAAAAAGAAATTAGTTTTCCTTGCAATTCTGAAATTGGTTTCATTTTTTTCTTTGTGTTTTGATAACACCCTAGGCAGTAGGATGCATGGGTCCACTGTCTTTTTCACCCAAGCAGGCCGTAGCTCCACATAAGCCAACCACATCTGAGTGACACTCACATATCTGATGGATAAAGGGTCATTCTGAAGCTCGCACCAATCCCTAAAACCGCAAACGTCCATGTCACTCAACATTGTACACTTCAGCAATGCATCCCATGGGGGACAGTCTCAAGACCGTCGCGGTCCACCCAATGAGATGCAGAAATGGAAATGGCAGCCAGCTATTGTGAACCAACGTTGAGCCACCCACAAATTGAGCTCGAGATAAATGCATTGAGCAAAGGTTCAACCACATCAAATATCTGTGAACATGGTTGAACCTAGAAACATTTGTCAATCAATTAACACTTTACTGACATAAAGCAAAGCCATATGCTTGTTTATTAGTTCTGGGCATTGTACAAACAAATTAGCTTTCAACATCAATACACTTCGGAAGCAGACCAAATCTGAAACTATAACTATAGACACTGGCCTTTAGAGTTAAACAATGAGAGGTCAAGACATACATGTTTCCTAATTAAAAAATGTTCTCCATGAATAGTCGTCAGAGAAATTTCACCTGAACCTAATGCATTAAGTGTTAATCATTAGGACATATTAATTAGAAATCAAAAATTTGCTGCTCTGATTGGATCAAAGAAATCGCCACTAAGATAATGAGCCGTACTGTTGAGAATTCTGCAAGTTTGTTATTGATTAAAATCTGTGCAAATTCTCTAGCCTACCGGTCTGTACATAAAAGGTTAGTTTGATGAAGTACTGAGTTGGGACATTTGCCAGGGCAGGGCAGGCAAAATATTTTAGGCATCGCCTCTGTTTCTGCTTGGTTTGTAAAAACTGGATTCTTCCAGTTTCAGCCAGTTCAGCAGAATCCTAGCATAAACACACCAATTCCATTCTGTAAGCAGTCCCTGCCTACCCACACTCTTGACATGTTCGGGAGATGTCAGAATATTATTATCAAGAGACAGTTCTCAGACCTAGTGCTGTTGATGCCCTAGGACTGATTTCAGAGACTAGAGTTTTACTTACAGAGCTCGTCGATGAGTAGAGAGATGCGGGAGCGTACTTCAGCAAGGAATTCCTCATGCTTGGCTTCTATGGCCTCGGCCAGGCCATCAGGATTGACGTTAGCATTCTCTGGGCAGAATAGGGGTTTCTTCCACTGCCTGCAGAAGCTAGGACACACATGCACTTCAGTGCACATACATTACAAATAGTACACATGCACTACAAACAGCCATCACTAAATCCGTTTCCATGGGCAGTTTTGAAATAGCTAGCTAGCAACAATAGTGAAGCTAGCTGCTAACTTACTTTGGCTATCAGGCAACATGGGATCAGCATGAATGTCTGGAAGCATTTGGAAGATAAATTGAGGCTAGCTCTACCTGGCCAGCCCAGTCCAGTATTTAAAGTGCCATAAGAAACAAAACGTAATAGATAGGTAGGAATAAAATTAATTAAAAACAGCCCCCCCCCACCCAATCTTTAGACAGAACAAACAAGTGCTTACCTTTTGCTTGATGACTTGTATGCCTGGACAGGAAATCAGAAGAGAGAGTAATGTTTATTAGTTTCGCAAAACATAAATAATGCCAATTTGGAACAGGAGATTCCTGGCTATTTGACATTTCCGCTCTGGTCAGCTGATCTATGTATATATGTGGTGTGGCTGAAAATAGTGAACAAGTAAATGAAAACCCTGAACTAACTTGGAGGAAGCGAAAGGGGTCGTTCTCCTGGACTAGGGTCTGAATGCTGCTGCGGGCATCCTGCAGACGTGACTGGTCCTGGAGGACTTTGGCCATGTTCCGCTGGATGTCAGGGCCAGACTGGCGAGCCAGGGACCGGGGACAGTCCCTGAGGGCAGCAAGGAAGCTCGCCAGGTGGACCTGCAGCACCTCTCCCAGAGCGGTGACACGCTGGTCACAGCCCTCCAGGAACCTCTGGATTAAAAAAACAAAACATGAGAAGAACAGACCGGAACAATTTTTGAAAGGGACCCAGGAGCGGCTTCCCGTCCCCGCACCCGGAATCGGATTTGTTACAGTCGAAAACATGAAACCGATCCTCGCTCAGAGTTCTGACCTTGTTCTGTCGTTCCAACTCTTTCTGCTCCTGGAGAGCTCTCTCTGCTTTGCTCAGCTTCCCATCCACCTTCTGAAGCTGGATCTGCAGAGAGGCCTGATGGACCAGAGCAACCATGAGACAGGGTGTAAGTCAACACCATAATAATACTAGGTGATAACACATGCAGCCTAGTTTCCTGCAATTTCAACCTATTTTCCATGGAGCAGAGAGAAGAATCTGCTGTATTATCTGATGCAGTATCCACATTTTAACATTAAGCTGAAAGAAAGTTGTGTAGTATTCAATATATACAATGTGATATTAAACACGATGTGTATATAAAAAACACGTAGCAGGGGCAATGTGAACATTTTGTTACCTGACAAATTTCTATAGGATACAACTTCCAAAAAAGAATTCTGCCTGAATTCCAAATGGCATTCTTTTTCCTTTGCAGTGCCCTACTGGATCTCTCCCTCCCCAGTCACAGGACTAAGGGGCTTTTTCCCAGCCATTGTCTCTCGCTCGCTCAACCACATCAGAGCACAGCGGTGAAAATACAATGACAATCACCTGCATTCGGGACTCATCAATGGCCATTCTGTGGCGGTCCAGAGCGGACAAGTGCAGTCTTTGTGTGTGTGTGTGTGTGTGTGTTTGTTGGTACAGGTTTTGACCCACTGCAAGTGAGAGTTGGTAAATGCTGGAGTTGGACAATGTGGACATGAGCCCATATCGCCTACAAATTTAAAACTGCACAATGTGTTTATTTATTACCTTTAAACTATTACTAGTTTGAATGCTGGGCTACAACAGTCAGTCACATTAGCAAATCTATTTACCTCCCATTTCTGGAGTTCAACCAACTGTTTATAAACAGAAATCAGCGAAATGTCCAAGACAAAACATCCAACTTTGTGCTTCTCAAATGTTCTGTTTGTTGCCCCCAACTCCATTGCATGTTTCCGAAATCAGCGTGCATGCGTGCACATCCCTGAACCTTTCGGACAAAGCTGCTTTGGAATGGCACTCTCATGACAACGTAACCCTTCCTGCTACCATGACAATACACCCTTGTTCCAGGACGCTGGCCTCCCACGCTAGAAGGGCCGTTACCTTCAGATCTTTCATGGTGTTTTTGAGGGTCTTGATGGTGTGTCCACTGTGGCCGCCCTCTATGGTGCAGGCGTTGCAGATGTAGACCTTGTCATCCATGCAGTAGTAGCGATACATCTCGTCATGCTCGGGACACTTCCTCTTCCTGAGGTCTCCGAGGGGCTCAGTCAGGATGTGTTCCCTGAATGCAGGCAGCTCCAAGTGGGGCTTCACATGCTCCTGACACATGGACACCTAATAACGACCGCCACAGTCACAATGACAAGACTTTGTATTCTTTTTTTTAAATGCTCTTTTTTAATATATTGCATGTGTTGTAACCGCATGGCTGTGGAGAAAATGTCTTTTTTGCAACAAGCCACTCGTTTGATAACCTGCTTACCTCACATTTCAGGCACGTCTTCACGGCTAATGTCACGGCTATTCCGCCCTCAGGTTCCCCTTTCTCACCAGTCACGCTAGCTCCCACTGGAGGGCAGTAGTCACAGGGTACATATACAGGAGTCTTGGATGATGCAGACTGACCTCCTTGGGGTCGTTGGCTCGTTGAAGCTTCCTGATCACAAAGAGAGACAGCAAAGTGAGAGAATGCTAACTGACTGGCCTATAAGAGAAAAGAAAGGTTTTAATTTTTTTTTAACTTAAAGAGATGAAGGAAGGGAAAACAATTGATCATGATGACAGAAACATGAACTTTACATTTTGGCCTTCATAGCACCTAAACAGCTATTGCATCCAGAGTCATGTTCATTAGAGATACACTTTTACAACCTTTGGAAATGATCAACCAGCAAAATGTTTGTTACTGAGCAGTTTCACATAGCCCTGATCATTTTGCCTAGTTTTGAATTTGATTTCTAGTAAACAGGAACGAATGAACACAACACATACCATTTCTCTTCGACGGTAGTCGTCGGCAATGTTGCCGAGTTTGAAGTTCTTCTGGTAGGTCGAGGAGCAGCGGTGGGTCTCACGGCATTCAGGGCAACGAAAGCGACTTCGCTCCGCCTGCCGCTTGAGTCTGTAGAGACAGAGCAGGCAAAAGCTGTGGCCGCAGGGAAGCAGGTGGGGGTCCCGGAACACATCCAAGCACACAGGACAGGTAAGTTCATCTTCTAGAACAGATGACTGGTCGGTGGAGGTAGCCATTGATGGGCTGTAAGGAAATAACACAGTATGGATGGGAGATGGTTAGGGTAATGAGCTTATTATAGTAGGAGCCTTTGAATACAGCAGGGTAGCAAAAACTGTTGTCATAAAAGTAAAGATTGATCCAAGTTCTTATACCTCTGATATGCATGTGTTCGAAATGTCTTATTTTGTCTTCTGGAGTGAAAAAATGCTGTAAAAATAAAACTGGCATTTGTACCCTCATTATACATGATGCAGCCTAAAACAAACTATGGTAAACAATGGTAAACCTAAAAAAAACTACAATGAGTGGATCACCGCTTTGTTAAAAGTCATTTTCCCCTGAAACAACATAATTTCCGCTTTTCTACTAACACTGATGGATTTGAATCAAAAGCGAAACATGGCAGTCAGAACATGGCACATATGCAGGCGTTGCAACGCTATCTGTACTATCTAATTTGAATTCCATTTGAATACCAAAACAAATTAACGACCGCTTTTTAGCGTGGTTAACTTATGCAACGCATGTGTAATCCCTAGTAAATTACTTTATACGAGTTTTTATTTTAAACAGATTAGTTACGTTGACCTAGATTCCATATTCGCTGATTAATTAGCTAGTTAGATTGCTGGGTTCCATAATAGAACAGCGTGAGCGCGGTAACTAAAAGCATATTCACATTTCTAAACAGCATCCGCCACTTACCGTAACTTAAATCTCAGAAGACGGAAGCATGAACAGTATTTATTTTCTCACATATGTCCTTGATCTCGCATTCTTAGCCATACCAAAATCTCAGCTGAACACCTCTCAGATTCTTGAAAGTGTTGTTTGCCGTTCTTAACGTCAACGCCGGCAGGTGAGCTCTGCTCGCTGGATCAATCCGTAACCTGAACCTCGTGACGACAGAGCGAGTTGAGGGTGACGTCAGTTGAATGCGCGCGTTGAATTTACTGATTGTGTTCTTACTAACTGCTAGTTATGGAGCGTAATGGAGGCTTTGTTAATGTTTTCCAAGCGAAGGTAAAGGGTATTTTGGATATTCTGCTGGACGTTGCCGTGTTGGAGATAACGCATATTTTCCGAGGGACTCTGAGTAACGTTATTATCCAGGAAGTTGGAGCATCAGGGGTTTCTCAATGCGCTGGTGACCAATGTAACATACAAGAGGTGACATGCAGACTGAAGAATTCTTTGGAGAAGGCAATATCGACACACGGAAAAACAGCAGAAAGTACATAAAGTATTAGTTTGTTTTAAAACCCACGTTTTAAAGTAGGCCTTGTTTAACATTATTTTCCGCTACGATCTCTGCCTTTTCATTAGATTTTCAATAGCTGTGTATGGGCTGTACAACTCGGCTGCACGTGGTGCACTTGTACTAGAATGCATATTGACTACAATATGTTAAAGCCAGAGTTCTCCAGTGGCATTTACTAGGTCGGTAACTTTTGTTACCTTGGTAGACCTATTGCAGAATCAAAGGTTGCTCTGTACTTAATTTAAAAGTCCTTTCAATTATTGGAAAATTGTGTCGTTTTTGTTGTCCCTAGAAACCAGGTCTGTTGCTGCGGCACTGTCAATGGGAGAGATTGGTGGAGACATGGACGTTAATACTAAAGATGAGGTGAGACTTAAAAGAAATAAATTGAAATGTTTACCTCTAATCCTAACTGCCTTGTATTGAGATGGTAGTGCCCGATTATTTCATTGTAGCTTGTATGTTTGGCGTATTTAGCTATGTAAATGTGTTTTCAAGTTATGCTAACTGCTGTGGTTAATGTCATCTACTTGTTTGTAATGTCACTTGGGTGGATAACTTCCAAACTGCAGATCTTCTGATTAAAAGTGTTTGGCTAGTAACTCATTGGTTAATAATAAAGAAATAGCTATTCTCAGAACCAACGCCTTACCACAGAAACAGAATAAAATGTATATGTAGCACCTTCTGTCTTAAGCAGTACATACGTTTCTTATGCAGCATTATTTTTTTAATTGTCTGAAAGATTGTCAATTACAGCTGTTGGTTTGTTATTGTAGCAGTTTTACTCGACTGGACACGTTCTTTGAATACTGTGTCCTCTAGAGATGGAAAAGGGCATGGCTCATTGTGTGTCCATCACTGCTTTCTTCCTCTCAGGATTCAGGCAACACATAAAATAAGGCACTTAACAGATTGGGATCTGTCATCCAATTCAAAGAAAAAGCTAGTACTGCATGTATGAATGGAATCAATTGCATAATTGACATGAATAGAGAAGGCAGGAGGAACATTCTAGTTACTTTTTTTTTATGGCTTTGTAAATAAATACTCTTGAACATTTGGCAAAAGAGATGAAATAGTTCCGGTAATGTTCATTGTCTGTTTTCTATGTGTTTCATAATGCTCCTGACTGCTTTAGTAATCCTTCAGTGATTGTTCTGTCCTGTAGACATGCGACATGAACTGGAACGTAGTGGAGGTTGGGGTCCCCGAGGGAAATGTTGGCCGTCTCCAGAACAGCATGTTACGTAAGTGCAGCAGACAAGCTAGCACTGTGGAGCTGATGATACTTAAGTGAAGTTGGGCATTTAAAATACTCTTATTCAGATTGATAGGTGAAATGGTTTTAAGAACTATTGCTAACTGGTGCACTGAACAAAATGCAAGTGTTTTTGTAAAGATTTAACAAAAAAATAATGAAAACCTTTTTTGTAGACCACCCAGTCTTAAGTAATACTCATGAGTTTCTCTTTCTTGCAGACACTACCCCAATAATAATTCATGTTTCAGGTAATGAAGAACACGGGGTGTCACTCTTCACAGTAACAGCCTCTGAACCCTCACCACCCTCAGAGTTCCGGGAACCACACTGCACACAGAGGGAATTAACTGGAACCACTTCGGTGTCACCATGTTTAGATGACAACTCACCTTTAACCCCCGCTTCAGAAAGACTGACTGAAAAAGTGTTGTGGGCTGGTACAAGCTCTAACCCCCATCCTGTGCATATAAAACCAGAGGAAATGGAACAATTGCATTGTAGCTCAGTCAGGCCGTTAGATGGACAGCTTGAGAAACAACAACCAGTAAGCCTAGTGGAGAAAATTGAGACTTTTTCTGTTGCTGTGAGCATTCCAGTGGATATGGCGCAACAGCTCAGGAAACCTGTACACCAACCAGAAGCACTCATTGTATGTAACAATCCCAGCACTGCTTTGAAGGAGGACCCCAGTAACCCAGAAACATTGGAGCTCAAGAAGGGGAAGCTGCTCAGGCATGCTTCAGGACCAAGCACTCAACAGCATATTGTCAATACGATTACAACACCACAACCAATCATGCCCAGTCTCACTCAGCAGAATCACGTACAAATGCAAACACTTTCAAGCATGTTACCGGAGCCTGTTACCACTCAAGAAAAACATGTACACACAGCATCACAAACTAGTACTTTACCAAATTCATCACCAGACAAGAAACTTTTGTTGGGAGGCGTCCCCACCATCACCCCCACCACAAATTTGCAGTTCCATGAGTTGCTGAAGCTTCTGAAACCCTGTTCAGGTAGTCAACGATTCTTTGAATCGCACTTTTCCTTTCCACAATTCTGAGTTATCTAGTTTCTCCTGCACATCCTCGTTAGAATAGATCGTCCTTCTTTAATGTATTTCAAGTAGGCTGTAGTGTGGTTTTCAGCCTAAGCAAGACAAATCATGACTGGTGTTAAATAGTCACTCTTCAAATAATCATCCATCAAGACTGTTTGCTGAATAGTAGATAAAATAACACTGATTCAATTTCTGCCGGTCTTCACTTCCATATTCCAGAAGTCCATTTTCTTTTGTATAATATGTGCAATATCATCTATAATGTCTGTCATCTCCTAATTGCGTGTTTATGATACCTTGTCCCATGTCTTCCTGCAGTAAAGCTTGAGAATGTGAAGCGCAAACGGAAGGTAGTGGGAAATGGCTCCCAGGGACTGCGCATCTGCTGGGACTGCGGCAAGATCTTCTACCGGAAGCGGAAGCTGCGCCATCACCAGCGTTTAATCCACACTGGCGAGAAACCGTACCGCTGCTCCCAGTGTGATCGAACATTCTCGCTTCGGACAAACCTGACAAAGCACCAGAGGATCCATTCAGGGGAGAAACCATACGGCTGCAAGCTCTGTGGAAAGCACTTCCGTGGCAACGGGAAGCTGAAAGTTCATATGAGGTTTCACACAGGGGAGAAGCCCTTTGGCTGCACTCTGTGTGGGAAAAAATACAGGTCGATCAAGAATTTCAAAATGCACATGACCGTCACACACCCAGACGCCAACCCGCCCCCTGGCCAACGTCTTAAGGATTAGGCCAAAACCACGGTCCCAACTGGAGCCCTGTTCTGTTGGCAGGTGTGGTTTGTTAGACTCTGTAGGGCAAATAATTTAGCAAGATGTGACAAGCCCCCATCTAGACATAATCTCCTTCAGGTGAAGGGCCACACAATGTGACTATTTCACTTGCAGATGTGTAAATTGTCTGGTTTTATGGTGCCAACTTATTTAGGTTGATCTATTTGGATTCTAGCTTTAAAACCACATTTTACATTCTGGTCTTATACTTTTTTGTGTGTGCAACTTGATTTCTGTTCAGAGCCCTGCATTCAACCATGAAAGTCTGAACATACTTTCAATACAATACTACATGTGGTCTAGAGTTATAAATACAATTTTAATATTTTATTCAGTTCAGTAGGTTGTAGATTTGTCAATTGGTGTTTTATAGATCTAGTATATTTAAAGGCATACAGACCTGCAATGAACTGTCAAATTTGCTATCAGTTTAACTGTTTATTGTTTGACATTTAAATTGGCTGATATGCTTTTTGAACAAGAAAATACAGTTCAACTCCATTTCGTTTGCCAGTAAAGAAACAAAATCTTTGAGGAATCTGATATCTGTCCCTAGCTACTACCTCGCTTTAGTCAAAATAATTGTACAAATAATTCAACAGTTAGTGTGTGGACGTTCAAATGAATTCTGGAGTTGTAAAAGAAAATGCAACATTTTAAAATTTTCTTCTGATTTTCATGCAGTTATAGTCATGTCAAATCACTGCCCTTCCACGGCTGTTGTGGTTATGGTCCAGATCGCTCACCAAGCCATGCAGCTTCTTATATACCTACTTGCTCAACTGGAGAATCTATTCCTGATTTCATCGGATCTCAAACTCATGCCCAAGATCCCTTTTGGATTTATTTTTGTTAATGTTAACACTGACTAGCCAGCAAAAATTGTTCAGCATTGGCCATGTTTGTCTTAGAGAAAATAAAAACTGTAGTGTATTATGGGTAAATAGTGACTGACTTATTTACTAATACTCAGTCGTTATTGGTTATTCTAGATGATTTGTAGATCAGTCAGCTTTTTCCTGAAATCCTTTTGATATGCTTTAACATAACCATTTTATTAATGAGGAAATTGCTTGACTAGCCTAATATGACATCAACTGGTGCATAACTCTTTTAGTTAGAAACTGGTGCACAAGTAGTATTCACCATTGTAGTGGGGATGAAGCCTGAGCCGGAATGTAACAGTAACTAAAGCTGTTTAGCGTTATAAAGTCTAAGTAGAACTAACTGTTCAGGTCTGCTGTTGTTGATTTCCCTTGATGATATGAATACAACTCTGTAACACTAATAAAGTATAACGCCAGAGCTCTGGCTTATTGACAAGTAGAGATGCAGCACATAATTAAATCTGCCCCAACATGCAAATGTTTTTAAATGGAATTGTAGCTGTAGTAAGTGCAGCTATTATATGGACGTTTCCAGAAATAATGCAAAAACAATACATGTACGCTGTTTAATTGTTTCAGTAGAATGGTTTCACAATTCATGCAGATATCCCACCTTTTCAGAAATTATGTAGCTTGCTTAAATGAAATGCTTGCAAGCTGTGATAAATTACACACAATACAATAAAAATGTATTCTCTGTCCTGATTACCACCCACAAATTACATACATCTCCAACACACATTTCTGACAAGCAAAGGGCAACCCTTTGGCTACAGAACAATCCCTGCGCTTTCAAGATCTCAATGCAGTACGACCGGCAAATCCAAGTTAATACCTGATTTCATAGACATTATTAAAAAGAAAAAAACGGTTATTTTCAGTTTCATAGTTCTCGGAAATACTAAAATACAAACATTCTTGCATGTGGTTGTTTATTTAAATATAAACCATATCCTGTTTGGATGTCTGACCTAAAGATGGATTGAGAGTTTCTTCCGATGTTAAGCTTTTACATACATGATGTTGAAGGCCACAGGTCCCCCAAAATTGAATCCGAGGTAGAAAGTTACTGGTCCAGAATTCCGAATGCTGGCTTTTTGATCTGGAAAAACCTTGATTCTTTTGGTTTCGACAGGCAGGAACAATTCATAGTGTTCCACCACCCCTCTGCACTTAAGGAGAAGATTCTGGATTCCTTGAAGTCTCCATATCTCCCCACTCCTCCACATTTCACTCAGTTTTCTGCTCTGCTCCTCTTGGGAAAGGTCACTCATGCAACATTCTTCACTGATTTGAATATCCACTCTTGTTTTGTGTATTAGTCTGCTTAAACCCTTGTCCTTTCCAAGTAGAAACAACGGTGCGAGGTATCTGACGCGAAAATACCTACTGTAGTTCATCTCAAACGACGCTCTTATGTGCGTCACTGTTTGTTCATAGGGAAAGTTGTACATTTTGTTATTCTCAGGCCAAAACAGCATCAGAGCTAAAAGATTAAATTCTGTGTTTTGGTTAAGCATTTCTTCCCCAACATGTGGTTGAATCATGGCTTGAAGATCTTGTAGAGGGATGGGTTTTACTTGATGCCTTACTCCTTCTTGGCTGAGGATGATGTTCACAAGAATGTAGTTTTGAGTTGCCTGGGCATCTGGTCTTTTTTCAGCATTGATTCTTTTCCAGTGCTGCTGCATCCACTGAAGATCAGGATCAAGGTGAGCTCGATCCAAACAGGAAAGCAACCCAGGGAAGCTGGTTGGCATCATTTCAGTGTATTTTTTGTAACAATCAAAAATATCGGTGTGGAAATACCCTGGTTCAGGGTTCATTTTGTCCTTTGAGTATGTCAAGTACTTCTCAAAGAACAGGTACCTTTTCTTCACTCCTTCTCGAAGTTGTTCAATGAGAGGCAAATACTTGTTGAGTGTTGTCCCAGGAAATCCTTGACCCAGGGTATAGGGTTTGTTTTTTCCAGTGAGAATTCCATTCCACCTACTATCACAAATTGTGAGGGCCTCAAAAAGATACTTAGCCACTTGTAGATAGCCAAAGCTTCCCCTGTCATTGAAATAGTTTGTTCCTTGTTCAACTTCTTTTTCTGCAGCCATCTCCTCTTCTTTGAAAGCAGTTATAGCCTTTCCTGCTATTTCCAAAATCTCACCTGCAGTACATCGTTTTTCTTTAGTACACTTCCTTAAGCTAGTCTTGTAAATTTGCCCAAGTGTATCTGCAATGAAGGAATTACTAGTGTCTATGCTTTTAGCCTTAGCAGCCCAATATTCAGCTCTTTTGTAGTCTTCCATTTTAATGTAGTAAAAGCGTGCTACATTTTGAGAGTAAAATGGATTTTTTCCAAACATATCCACTGCATCTTTCAAAACTGCTACACACTTGACATCTCTTTCATACTTCTTTATATCTAAAATCAATTTGGAAAAAATTTCCAATTTTGTGTTTTCTTCACCCAGCTCACCCTCTGTTGATTGTGTTTTGTCCCTTTTAGTTAGCATGTCTTTGATGAAAGGTACCAAATATTTCTGCACCTTTCCTTTGCAAAAATTGTTCAAGAAGTTCATTGCCATGTCACTTCTGGTCAAACCGGCCTCAGTCAAGAACAGAACACACTGATGAGCGATCATTGGATGCTTCATTCTGACACGTTTATCTTCATCCTTTTGTCCAGTGAAAATTACTATCAGGTCATTAAATGGGTGCATTCTGCTTTTAAGGTTTCGAGACTTTTTTTGAAGGAATTCATTACATTCAGACTCTAAAAGGTAGGATCCAGGGACGTAGGAATTCAGCAATGATAGAATTGCAAGGAGTTGGACATTTGGGTGATTTTCATTTATTTTTTTCTCACAAGTTCCTTTAATGTATTCTTTACTATAATTTTCACACATTATATTGAAACCATGGAACTGGGTATGCTGGTGTTCAAAACGCTTTTTAATGTCCTCTTGCTTTTTGGCGAAGTCGAGTTTCTCTTTGTCAGTTAGCTGATTTCTGAGGATCACTCTTCGGATTGTTGGATCATCCCATTTTGTCATGAAAGACCTCCGCACACAGTTTAACATGATGAGCACAGGAATCTTTGACTCAGTTTTACTTTCTGCAATTTCTTTAACCAGGCTATCTGCCATGGTCTCATCTTCCAGCAAGAGAAGCACAGTGTTTTGTGAATTACCTGCCCTAAAAAGGCACAATATTTCATTGGCTATGTTTGCCAATACTTCATTGGCTATGTTTGCCCTGGATGATTCTTTTAAGACTGCACATCTGTGCTTTTTCCTCAGATCCCAGAGCACCTGCATGGCTAAGGTGGAGCCCCCACTGCCTGACTCATGCACCAGTTTGACAATGGCACTGCTGCAATAACTTTTTCTCTTATTGGCAATTTGTTTCATTAAGGTGTCATATCCATCCCTTTTAATGAAGGTTGAATGAGAAGAATCTACATTCTGAGATTTTTTTTCTGTAGCTGCTTCTCTTTCAGCCAGGTAGAAGTTCAGCCACTGAGGCGGTGCTCCGTTGTAAAAGTTCATCTCTGTTCTTTTGGCGTGTGCTTGGTTGATGGTCTCCCCCTCAAATTGATTTCCGTATAAGACATTGAGAGAGGTCAGTTCGCCACAGTTGTGTGAAATTTTGCCACCATTTGCCGTTGGCAGGGTTGTTGTTCCACCACTTGCCATTAAAGCTGTTCTTTCAATGTTCAAATGTAAATGTACTTGTTTTTCTTGTATGCCAGTTGTGGTTAGTGTGTAAATTCACTAAGACATCTATGGTTCCTGTAAGAAGACAGATTTTATACAAGATTATAATTGGTATTCTTTATTGTGAGACTTGTTGCGCTTTAACAGTTTTGTGGTACTAAAATAACTGTTATTATTAAGTTTTCTTTTTAAGTAGGAGGTGGCTATTTTATGGTTTTAAATGTGCCAAGTTTAGTAACAGGTTAGAATAGCAGTAAAACATTTCAATGATGGTCAACACTGTTTCACATTGGATTAATAAAACTTTAAAGAAAACCTTTGGCCATGTTTACGACTGCTGGAAACACTGTCTCAGATCTCGTCTCATCCCGCATGTCTCATACCATCTGTGCCCTGAGGGGCACCTGCTGAAACCAGACCTATCTGGCATTGTCAGCTGGCATTGTTGACACTAGCCTGTTGCCATACTCTGGCCTCAGTCAATGGTCAAACGCATCAAAACAATGATGTGTCACTGGTAAATCATGACTGTGTAACAGATAAAGTATTATGGAATTATTTCTGATTAAAGGTGGTTTGTTGATCAAGTATTTTCAGCTACAGTGTTTAGCACACATTCAGGTTTAATTTACTCAGCATAAAGATGACTATTACTGGGTGTTTATTTAGAAATGCGTTTTTTTTATTTGTACAGAAACATGAAAACTACCAAGCTGGCTAAATCTGGTAACATTTACCAAATGTTAATGTATGTGCATTTCTGAAAATGTTCAATTTGGTCTTGTCAATTTAGTTGTTGTTGTTGACTAACATCATTGAGTAAATTGATATTTTCTCCCACAAAAAATATATAAGACCATCCTTACCTTTGTTTGAAGAAAGTTATATATACACATATAACAGCCAAATCTGGAAAGAAACATGTCATTGAATTAAATACATTTGTCATAGAATTAATCAGTTTTATCAGAAAGTTTCAAATGACAACCATTTGTATTAGTATTAGATACTGTCTATGTAATTCTTGCAATTACCTGTCTTGAGTCATGAAAGTAATTGACTCTGGAAGGGAAAGCATTTAAAGGAAGTTTGTGTTATATCACCCACATTCTAACAGGTTCAGGTACATTCTTGTGTACGCAGTCTCTATGGTACTCTGCCAGATTTCCATTTACTGTATAAACTGGATGGTTAAGTTGCCAGTCATGATTGAGGTCATTGTTAAATCAAGTTGTCATTTAATGTAAATCCATAGTTTCATTTCCCTGCAAACTGCTGTTTTATCACAGTATGAAGGTATCGTTCCTATACAAATTCACTTCAAACATTTAAACATGAGAAGGCTGTATACAACAAAACAAAAAAGGTACTATTCTATATTGTAATTATCCAGCATCTGGAAAAAATTGTACTTAGTTATTCAGGGGAATCAAACAAAATTACAAATTTCAAAAATTATTTAAACGTATTTCCAAAAAATGGTCAGACTTGTTTACTGTATTTTTGGCTCCTCACCCCTGCAAAGCCGAAAACACAGAATATAAAAAAATACATCTGTGATTGGAGAACACATTGGAAGGGATCTTTGACTATTTCTCTGAATAAACTGTTTCCCGCTCTTTCTGTCTGCACTATAGACTGAGATCCTGTTACACACGCCTCCTGGAGGAGAGAGCACAACACCCCACTACACATGAAGCCCCTATGGAATGGGGAGAATGGGGAGAATGGGTATGGGGTCGTGGGTGCAAATATGGATGACAGAGGCAGGACTACCGTTCACAAGATCATTTATTTCTGATAAAGGTAAATTAGGGGAAAAGGGATGGACAGAACCAAAGCAAAGGAAGTACAACTAAACCCAAACCCCTACCTTACCTGCCAAACAAAGAACTACCCTAACTAGAACCTCTTGTGCCGGTGCTCAAACCAAAATACAGGGGGTTTGTCCGCCCAGGTCTTCCCTAGTGTTTTTAGACAGAGTAAAGCTATGGGTAAAGTATGCCCCAGGGCCTGTTGTTTAAAGCGCAACCGCTTTCCCCTTCACCCTGGAAACACATGAAAAACGTTTTAACCCAAACAATAGTCACAACAAGCAATCAAAGCACTGAGCCACACAGGCCAGACAGCAACACAGGCCAGACAGCAACACAGGCCAGACAGCAACACAGGCCAGACAGCAACACAGGCCAGACAGCAACACAGGCCAGACAGCAACACAGGCCAGACAGCAACACAGGCCAGACAGCAACACAGGCCAGACAGCAACACAG
>JACXGJ010004949.1:0-42084 GCA_016801105.1 Esox niger
AATGAGCATTAAGACATGAAACTATATGAAAATTATTTGAAAGTAACTTACATATATTTGGGTTTTTCACAAAAAATTTAAAGGCAAAAACAGTATCTGGACATACCATTTACATAAAAAATAAAGATGTGGTTACAAAGTAATTGTATCCTTTAAGCTTCTGTACTTTGTTTCTGGTGGCAGAGCTATCATATTTAGCAGTCATTTCAAATTCTTGTTTAAGTACGTTGGTGGTTGCTTTTCTGAAGTATGGTGGGTTGTCCAAATGTTCTTAATCTTTTCAATGTGAAAAGGTTATGTGCCTCTGTTTTCATACTAAAGACTACTTGGGCTTTTATAATGGATGATACTGGAACTACAGATGGTAAAATCCAGGCTATTTCTCCAATCTATTGACATTTAAAGACATGTTTCCACATTTATTTTGGGTAAAAGCTGCATGTTGGCACATTTGGAAATGACTCTCAAATGTCATAAGTTCATGGCTTGGATAAAATCTAGGCTAGTCTTTGAGTCTTTTTTATGTCTTGATGAGCATATTTTTCATCCCCTTTCAGCCAAAGCTCAGCTTAGCGCTGACTGAACATCAACTCCAATGACAAGACACCAGCAGGATAATTACATCGGACAGAATTGAACTAATCAGATTCAGCGGTCAATGCTGGAGTGATTTGTTTGACAACTTTCTATTGAAGCTAAAACAAGATACATATTTTTTTTAATAACCAAAATATTTTAAACTTATAAAGAGCATTTATAACAACTTGGTGTGTACCTAATGTTAAGATTGAATTTTAATTGTTTTTCTACAAGCTTTTGCACTTTATGTAACGTGTGTAATTAACACTACAAGTTTTTGCAATATAGAACCAATTAGCAGTGTTTTTGCAGTGTGGTCTACTGTACATTTTACCAGAAATTAAGTTCATAGCAAATATTTTATAATATGAAAGTTTCAGGGTGAAATGAACATTAATTCTATATCAACTTAGTTTGAGTAATAAAAATATTTCAGCAAATGTCAGTTTTTGTAGCTCAGCACTGCCATCTAATGCTTTTGCCCATCGACTATTTGAAAGACAAAACCTGTGCTCTCACTATATTTGTGTGTGAAATTCCTCATACTCTTCATATAGATTCAATGTCATTAACTGGGAACAGTAAATATGATAATTGAATTAATCACAAGCATGTTTCTTCTGTTTTTATAAACATCCCCGTCACTAATTTATCCCTGACGACACCCACCCACGAGAATTGTAATGGTTCCATTCACTGATATCTAGTTTGTAGTTCAAGTAAATGTTTTATTCATGGTGTTACATTGGAACAGACCTAACAGACCGATTGTATGTAAACAAACTCTTTCAATGCAAATTTCACTAACGTTTTTGTCTCAGGAAATCCCTATACCAGTTGGGAATTCCTAACTAAAAATGGCAATAAGAAAAGAATAGGGGGAATCTGTCTCAAATCAATGATTGTACTTCCTTCAGTGACACTACTGCCATGTATCACCTAGGCGCAGGTCTGCCCAACCCTGTTCTAGGAGATCTCCTGTCCTGTAGGTTCTCTCCAGCTCTAACTTAACACACTTGATCCTTATAATTAGATGGATGATAAGCTAAATCTGATTAGTCACAAATGGGGTTGAAGAGAAAACCTCAAGGAACTCCAGGAACAGGGTTGGACAGCCCTGACCTAGGCAGTATTTCCAGAATGGCATATGTACATATCTGTGGTTCAACATTAGAAAAGGCTCCATGTTTTTCTCCCAGTATTAGGATGACTTCACAAAGGCCATTTTGAAGGTGTGTTTCTTGTCTTCTTTCTTTTCTTTTGTGCTGGCCTCCGGCTGCTCTTTCCTTCTGTCTTCTGGGCTCAATGAGGGGCTTTTTTCTGTTGACTCCTTGGGTCCTAAGGGGCTGTCTGAGGCTTTGGGACTGGACGGTTGTTCTGGCTCTTCTTTGCTTTGCCTCTCTACGGGTAATGGAGGTGGCGCTGGCTCGGGCTTGGAGGAAAATCAGAAGATACCTGAAGTAAAGATCTGGAGACTGGGCCACAACAGGAAACATGCATAGGTGCGTACACTGTGACTATAGCAATCATGCCTCTGTGACTTGAACCACAAATGGCTAAAAGCCATTAAAGCCATGTTGACAAATTGATGTTCTAGAACTTCCACAACAACCAGCTGTCAAGTCCTCAAGACATGCAAACATACAGGCCTAATAAGTACACAACCCAAACTGGGACCTCGATTCATTGTAGCCTTTTGCATAGCCAAAAAGGCCAGGGTTGTGTACATTTGGAAACCAAAAATAATTGCTTTTGGACAACTGACCATTTAGCCGGATATATTAAACACTGAACTGTGCTGATGTCATAAAACCGCTCATGCATCAGAATGGAATTAAATGGTCAGGCATCTTTTCTACAAACAGTGAAAACAGAAACACACAGGCTTGCATGCTAATCTCTGCACTGATTTTCGAATCCAGTCCATCGGGGGTCTCACCTCACTGAAGCCCAGGCCGACGTGTCTCCGGTTCCTCCCCGACAGCTTCCCGTCCAGCCCCTGCTGGTACTGCAGCTCCAGCTCAGAGTTCATCCTCTGGTCCTCCGCACCTGCAGAGGTCATACGAATGTAACACCCCTTGCATCCAAAATACTTCTACCCTGTACAGGCGGTTCCAGAATGGGATACGGATCTGTTAGATTTACCACACCCGTGAAGAGTGTCACTGAAAGGGCTGTAAAATAGGAAGGTGACAATACAATTGATGGGACAGTCTTGGTTTAGAATTTAGAATCTCTCACCACTTCGGACATGAGATGTTGACTTGTGATCTCCAATGACTAGGCGCCCTGTGTGTTCTTTCTGCAGGAACAGATACAGTAGACATTGGATTCTGTAACAATAGTTCCATCTGTCCTTTGACAATCCTGTATGGATTATAAGGTGAGGTCAACTATAAAATGGCAGTTCATTCTAACACTGGAATGGAGGCAACTGTCAGAAGTAAATACATTTAATAAATTACCTTAGCTAGTCCAGTTCTTTTGCTGGACCCCTAAACTGACACACTGGCACTACCTAGTCTGTGGTACGGTGATAACATTTCAACCATGGGAATATTCACTAGGAAACCAATAAAACAATCAGAAGATAACAGTGGATTAATCTGCAGTGTTTATCTGCAGAAACATCTTATTTGGTGGGAGCTCCTAATGGACAGATTCGAGTAGTCCATGTTTAGCAATTTCTTTGTTTGAAATTATTACATCCTTACAATTATAATTTAGAACATGAAAGTAACCTAATATGCTAGGCAGAACACACATGGCTCCCTGACATGTAGAAGGGGAATATTTATTCATTTGTTCTTAAGGTTTAACCAACATTTAGCTAACCTTATTTCTCAGAATTTAAAAGGTGCGGGAGGTGTTAAGATGAGCGTCCGGGGAGCAGTTAGGGTTAACTGCTTTTCTCAGTGACCGAACACATTTCTAATCCGGCAAGCTCAGGATTCAATCTGCCAACTATTTGGATACTGGTCAGATGCTCTTCGCACTAGGCTATGAGGATTCATCTCTACTCACGGCATTTGTATCTGCAACAGTCAACAACTTTTTGCCAATGTCAATGGCATTTCGGCCTGTAGAAAACCAAACAAAAACCTGTAAGGACCTTCCAGAATTTTTTCAATTGAAACTTGTTTGAATTCTAAATGCTTTACCATTAAAGTAAACCGGTTTCTGCTTTTGCTGATATTTGATTTGGTCTTGTGCTGAACATAACACTATGGGGTGCCAAAGAGTGCACTTTTAATGTTTAGTGTTCTGTGAAAGGGCTGTGAAAGAATGGAATAGTTTACAAAAAATATGACCAAACAAACCTTTCCTGCACCCATCAACCGCAAAAACTTCTGCTTTCTCTCACTGTCCCCAAGGTCTGCAGATGCCCAAGGAGTCGGTTCATCCTGCAAACAGAATCAGTTTAGAATAGGCTAAAATCAATGAAACAAGGAATGGCCTAACATTGTTACACCCTCAAACTTTGACAAAAGATTACAATTAACTCTCAGATTACATTACCTAAATCCCAGTATCTTAATCTGACGATCGTGACACAAGCCATTATTTTCTAGCCTATATCATTGATTTTCACACAACAGTAAACAAACGCATCACTGGTTTAGTACCTGTATTGAACATAATTAATTTACATGAAAATACATATTTCTGGCTGGCAAACATCATGACCTGTCAATCTACGGTCTAAGATCGCTACGGTGTCGATACGCTTTAGACAATTTGATTGACAGATCTGGCCTCCCACTTGACATTAGCCCCATTACATTATCGCTTCGGACACAGCATTTCTTTACAGACGGAAATGCGGGTGCGGGTACTGGCAGTGGCGGTTCGAAACCACAATCAGAAACTTTCGCTTGAAAAGCCATAGCGTGCCCTTAGAAATTCCTTAACCGAAGCGCTTCTGAGTCGCCACAGTCCATGTCTGAAAAGGGTATTAAAATATAACAGACATTACATTTACAAAAGTTTAAACTCTGTTCCAATGTCTCGGTTTCGTTCTGGGTACATAAACTGGCTTCACAGGTAAAAAGTAAGAATCAGATCGCACGCTCAATACTAATTACAAAAAGACGGGCCTTGGTGGCTAGTAGAGTAAGTCAATACTGAACTGCAAGGTAGCTACTGTAGCTAGTTACGTTAAGCTAATCAATTTAATGTTAACGTTAATCTACCAATCTAACTTACTTGATTTGGAGAGACAGGTCTTTTTGTCCCGTGCCGATCCCCCGCAGAACTCATTTTGAACGCGCTATTGTTTTTTTGCATTAGCTAAATAAAACAAATAATGACATAGCACTGCTAGTGCGCTGGCTGGTTGGCTAGCTAGCTAGCAACTCTACATGCATAAGTTAGCTACTAGGAATGAACCAGTCAAGTGGATTCCTTTCGTCTCCCAGTTTCGCCTTCAAAATAAAGGTCCCACATTTCCAGTAATGACAATGGATTACAAAAATATATTTCTAACAGTACACACTTAGACTAGCTAAGCTATTTTGAAATTTTGTTAAATAAACGGAATATTTTCATTGACAAAAAATGAAATTCCACTGACAGTTCACTAATATACACTGAGTTTTGAAAATGCAGTACATATTGGACCGATTCATAATCACTGTATGCTGTAAATGCAATTACACTGTTAAACACATCCACAATGCGATTTCACTGTTTTGCCTCCAAGAAGTTTGAACGTAAAACTATTTAACAGCATTCCAACCTTGCTGAGCTTTATCTAATCAAAAACTTTAGTGTTGTAAATGTTCTTTTGATAATTTTTATTACATGACATGATTTACCTTTACTTTTATGGCGAAACTAGAAGTGAGGAATCCACTATTGTGTTTTTCTCTTATTATGACTAGCTTCTTATACTACAACAGTACCATCAACAAACTATTATGTAGCTAAAGAACTTTGAACTCAAACGGAATGTAGAAGTTCCACTTCCGGTTATTTATCGGTGGATTTTAACACGCGCTATCGTGAAACGCTGATTTATACTCGAATTGTATACTCGAATGTTTAAATATTCCCTTGTGTAGTTCCTAAATGTAATGGATCTGGAAGTTACAGAATCCTGATAACGTAAGCAATACATTTAGATGCTCTTCTGATATTTCTTTCTTAATAAATATCTATTATTTTGTTTGCGTTACTCTAGTGGTAAAATGCAATCACCATCAATAAGTGGGTGGACTGCTGAGTGCACATTTTGGTTTTATCCCAGAACTATCATACCAGATATTTCTTTATTTTTACAAAAACATATACAATATGTGATTCTTCAATAACATCTCTCTCACAATTCTCTCGTCAACATGAATGACATTTCAAAACAAAGAACCAGATATTTGGGTTTTGAATGACTTGAAAACAATGTCTTTACAGCAACAAAAAAAACATTTAAAAATACCACTATACAAAAACATGTATCAAGACTGATCTAGCCGCAGTTGATTTTCTTTCCTATGTGTTGTTAATTTCCTGCCTTTCAGTTTCCATCTACTGATAGATCTCCGTATTATTTCTTTCTGTTTTCTTTACCATTCAGTGTCAATCCGCCAGGTGCCCATTTTTCCCACAGTCAAATCTGTAATGGTCATAGGAATACCACACTAGGACATTATTATTAGCAAGTTTCTGTTCAACAATGCTAAAGAACAATAATGCAAAGAAAAGCAATTCAAAGAAAGACAAAACTAAAAATTACAGTATGTTTAAATAATGACTCCTGGTTGGTGTACCCTACCATTCAAATGTTTGGGGTCACTTAGAAATGTCCTTGTTTTAGAAAGAAAATAACATCAAATTGAAATTAAAAATACTGTGTAGACATTGTTAATGTTGTGCATGACTATGATAGCTGGAAACGGCAGATATTTTATGGAATATCTACATAGGTGTACAGAGGCCCTTTATGCAACAATCAGTCCTGTTCCAATGACACATTCTGTTTGCCCAATCCAAGCTTATAATTTTAAAAGGCTAATTGATAATTAGAAAAACATTTTGCAATTATGTTAGCACAGCTGAACACTAAACTGGCAACAATAAAACTGGCCTTCTTTAGACTAGTTGAGTATCCGAAGCATCAGCAACTGTGGATTTGATTACAGGCTCAAAATGGTCAGAAACAGACCTTTCTTCTGAAACTTGTCAGTCTATAATTGATCTGAGAAATAAAGGTTTTTCTATGTGAGAAATTGCCAAGAAACTGAAGATCTCGTACAAAGCTGTGTACTACTCCCTTCACTGAACAAAAAAAAATATTTAACCAGATTAGTAAGTGGAGTGTGAGGCGCTGTTGCACAACTGAGCAAGAGGACAAATACATTGTCTTGTTTGAGACACAACACATGGCAACTTAATTAACTGGCCACTAAATTACATAGTACCCGCAAAAAACACCTGTCTCAATGTCAACAGTTAAGAGGCCAATCCGGGATGCTGGCCTTCTAGGCAGAGTTGCAAGAAAAAGGTATCTCAGACTGGCCATAAAAAGAAACGACTGAGATAGGTATACGAACACAGACACTGGACAGAGGAATATTGGAAAAAAATTGTTATGGACAGACAAATATAAGTTTGAGGTGTTCGGACTGCAAAAAAAACATTTCTGAGATGCAGATAAGAAAAACTGCTGGAGGGGTGCTTGACGCTATCTGTCAAGCATGGTGAAGGTAATGTGATGGTCTGGGGGTGCTTTGGTGGTGGTAAAGTGGAAGATTTGTATAGGGTAAAAGGGATCTTGAAGAAGAAAGGCTATCACTCCATTTTGCTACACCATGACATACCCTCTGGATGGCACTTGGAGCCAATTTCCTCCTACAACAGGACAATGACCCAAAGCACAGCTCCAAACTATGCAAAAATGATTTAGGGAAGAAGCCAGTTAACTTTTCTGTCTATAATGGAATGGCTAGCACAGTCACCATATCTCCACCCCACTGTGCTGTTGTGGGAGCAGCTTGACTGCATAGTACGTAAGAAGTGCCCATCAAGCCAATCCAATTTATGAGAGGAATCATGGGATGAAATCTATTTAGATTTCCTCAAATTGACAACTAGAATGCCAAGAGTTTGCAAGGCTGTAATTGCTGCAAATGGAGGATTGTTTGACAGAAGCAAAGGAAAACAAGGACATTTCTTAGTGACCCCCAATCTTTTGAAAGGTAGTGTATGTTGTTTTATGTCTAAAGCATGTTGCAGAGGATGCCAGGGCTGTGACCATGAGTCCAGGTATGAGGTGAATGGAGAGCGTTTTCCCAGGGTTCGTATTCATCCAGCAATCAATGGCCCTGTTGGTGCATCTCCTCAGGCCGTACACACTCCTCTCCAGGGACTGCAACTTGTGGGAACAGTGAGGAGGGAAGGAGATCAGCACAACCCCATTTGCTTGGCAGTAGTCAATACCCCGGAGGCAGAGGAGAGAGGCGTGATTATCCAAGAGCAGCAGCCACGGGCACTGTGGACGACTGGGTATATTTCACAAAAGGCTGCAAGAAGGTCAGGAAGTCATTCTCCTGCATCCATCCAGAGACATTTGAGGTCACCACGCATCCCGCAGGCCCGTCGGAAAGGAAGTGATCCCAGACATTCTCACCGGGTAAAATGAAGTGAGGTGGAATGCTGTCTCCCTGAGCATTGACTGCCAACGCCATAGTCACCAATGTCTCCCTATCTGCCGATGCCATTGCTTCGACCAGCTCCCTTCCTTGATAGGCAGAGAATTTCTCCAGCACTTGGACTGCTGTGGTGCTAGTTTCATCCATGTTCCACATGTCCTTGGCCTCGAAGTTGTGTTGGCCCTGAATAGCAGAAAGGTTGTCGAAGAACTGTGACACATTTGTTACATTGAAACTTCTCGCCCAGTGCAGACTGGTGGCTTGAGCCCGAATGGAGATGTCAGGGTGCCTTTTAATGAAGCAGTTGAACCAGTCTTTCCCTGCCATCTCCTTAGTGTCCCAGGTATCTGGGAACTTGCAGCTGTAGTGTTGGGCCAGCTGGTATGCAAGTCTACGCATCTGAAAAACAAAGACAGTATGAACTGGAAAACCATGGTGAACTGACAAAACATAGGTATGTGGTCAGTACTTAAATCAGATAATTATGAGTGAAGGCCCTTATTTTTCATATAAACTATTTTAATGTTGGTTTCCCCTCTGATTCCCTAGTATTGCAACCTTTCTAGCAAAGTGTAGCTGCTCAAATTAAATATCTGGATTATATGATATTGAAATGTCATAACACCTGTCCAAACTGCATACACAGGAAGCCCAAAATTTAAGGCACCATCTAATTAGTCAATAACCTATTAAAATTACCTGAACAACCTGTGCACCTACAAAATTTAATAAATCTGCACAGCCTGTGTAAATGTAGCAATTAGATGAACAGAATCCAGATAAATCTGATCCCTAATAAATGTTGTGACTGATACAAATAAACTGTGGTGAAGTTAGCTTTATATTCAAGATTCGGCGCAATAAAACCTATAAGGAAATAATCAACTGATATAGCTTGGAAGACGGTGCCTAAACCCTCGCATTGTAGGAAAGCCGTTTTTCAAGTTATTTTCGACTCTGGAAGGTTAATATGAATCCGAAATAAAATATCAAGGAGTGTTGCTTGTTCACTATCACCAGCAGATTCGGAATATGTCATTTCTGTCTTTCTGGTAGGTTTCGTTGATGAGGTATTGACGTTCAAAGTCCGAATCTTGAATATAAAACTAATTTAATCGCAGTGGTAATGCACACGTACCTCTTTATGACTTAAGCCATAAAAAATATCCGAAGTCCTCAACAGGTACTCCACCAGAGTCTTCTGCTCGTCACTAAAGACTCTGTTGTGGGCCCTGTAAGCTGGCACCCTCGCATTACGGCTGTCCTTTTTCCTCGACAATACCTAAACAGAGTAACGTGGCATAAACCATGTGCTTTTGCAGCGCTCCTAATTGACTGGCCACCAACCAGCACATCCTGGAAGTCTCTCTCAAATGTCTGTGGGTATAACAAACCCCTAACAAACCCCTATGAGGGGTTCGGACCCTAACTCTGGATGTGGGGTGTATTTTCGTTTTTTTATATGTGGTGCTAGGTTTCCTAACTGGTTGTTTGGGATCCAAAAGTGGGATTATGTCAGACTCTACTGGATCGCTGCTTGTTGTTGAGCTGTGGCTTAAAGCATTATCTAGAGAAAAGTGACAGGGAGTGTCAAGGTGAGTAAAAGTGTTAGAACGAGTTAAAACCAACGGTCTAGTGGCACTTTCTCTGTTCTCAACAGGCTTGGTTTGGGAAACAGTCGAGGACGGAAATGGGTCCTCCTGATCAGAATCACCTTTCAGCCAAGGGGTGAATGTGAACTCGATTATGTCAGCATCCTGTGGTTGAGGCAGTACTACATCGTGAGTGATTCCGACTTCCTCTTTAATCCGTATGGGTTTTGTGTACTCTACCCCGAAACCGGAGTTCCAATCCTATTCAAAGGGGTGCTGCATTGAGATAGCCTCTTCCTCTGAGATAGCAAGCGAACATTTTGGGTTGTCTAGACTAGATATTTTTATATCGGGTGTGATCCGTAGCAGTCTCCGTAGCTGTTCATTCTCCTCTTTAGATCTGGAAATTTGCTCCTGGTACTCAGCTATCACTTTATCTACTGCCCCCAAAATCTCAACAGCCGCCACGGTTAAACGCTAATCAACGAACACACTCAAAGACTGTAGTTTTGTCATTTCAGCTAAGGGAGAGTTGGGCATAAAAGCTGCCTGCGTCTGAAATACTAAAAGGACCTGGCCTGTTGCTAAATCAAAACAAACTTAATTCATCGCTGCTTCGGTGTTTTCTATTGTGCAGCAGATGTTAGCAGACACAGAAACAGCGCCGCTAGCGGTTGGGATTTCTCAGCTGGTGCAGACAAAAGACCAAAAAAATTTGTATGGTGGTGTTTTTGAACAGCTCTGTCCAAATGACCTGACTAAATATTAGGCCGTTTAATACTGCAGTGAAGTTAATTTTAGATTAGTCATTTGACAGACATTGGTCTCTTCAAATCTCAAAAGCTCTTTTAACGAAGTATTCAATCGGCAATTCAATTGGCAATTTTTTCACATAAAATTAACACACAGCTTTCTCAACATGGAGGTAACATCTAAATGTACCATTGTACCATCGTTTTTGTACCTGTGTGTTGTCTATATACATGACAGGCATTACAATATCTATAACTACAGTTAGTGTGACCAGGGCTAACCTGTATTGGGAGTGGGGTACATGTCATCATCGCTAGCCTGTGTTGGGAGTGGGGTTAGTGTGATCATGGCTAGCCTGTGTGGGGGTGTGGGGTTAGTGTATGGTGACCAAACGTCCCTGTTTGCCCGGGACTGTTCCAGTTTCAAGCTGGGTGTTCCTGGTACCGAAAAATATCTGTAAAACACTAAAGTGTCCCGGTTTCTGACCTTCACTACCAATTTGTACCGGTTTTCACTACAATTAAAATAATATTAATAATAATAATACTGTAATGTTTCCACATACGAGTCAGAGCCAAACAAACAACTGTGTAGAACTCTGTAGAAAAGCAACAACTGCCATCAAAGGTCAAAGCGCCCCCGCTCCACCAAACACAAGCACGCAGGATTACCAACAAGCGTGCATAAGCGCATACATGTGCGCGTGCATTAACGTGCGGTTACACAAGGGTCCAAGTTTGGGGGTTTGAAAATGTGGTCACCCTAGGTTAGTGTGATCATGGCTAGCCTGGGTTGGGGAGTGTAGATAGGATAGCCCTGATCATACTAGTGGGGTCAGGGATATCGTGTCCACTTTGCCCACTGAATATTTAAATGGGGCCAATGGTGTCTTGTTTGTTGTGTGCACTGCCAGGCATTTGTATACTTTTTGGCACAATTTGTAACTTCTTATGTTAAGGATAGACACATCTCCCAATCTCAAGCATTAAAGATATGATACAAAGGATTACAAAAGTGGTATTGCTGAGAATGGAAATTATAATTTCATATATAATAAGCCATAACTCCCATTGTGACATGGAAAATGGAAGCTTGTTGTGTGGAACAGGAAGTGGTAATTGAATGCCCATGTACAATATATATGGGTAATAACGTGTTAGTGATGTTCTCATTTGTGTTCTATTTTCCGTTTTTAAATGTTTAGCATTTGTTTGAAAAAAAAGTAAAATATAGATTGATCTTACTATATTAAACTACAGTTCCAGACTGATCTTAAACCTGAAGAACAAATATAAATGCATAACAAATCACATTAAATAAGTAAACAGAAAATATGCAGAAAATACTTATACAAAACAAACAAAGAAATAACTGACAATGATCATTAAAACATGGGAAAATGTTTAGGTGTATTTTCTTTCTAAAGTTCACAGAGTGGGGCTAGGTGTTTGAATCCCAATGGCAATGCAGCTAAGATTACACTTGGTGTGTTGCTTGGCATGGATGTCAGGATTGGGGACGTTGGCCAAGAAATATACTCTCCTCCATTACCTATTCATATGATTGTGTCTCGCTCAAGGGCATTTTAACAAGTTTTAAGTGGTTGTTTTAGGGATTTGACCTTTTGGATACTGACCCAACACACTAACCACTATTCTACCTACTATGCAAAGTCAGACTGCATACTGTTATTTTTATTTAAGGGTTCTTTCATCTATTTCTGGTTAATCGTTTAGAAATGAATGCACTATTTATACATAGTCATCCATGTTAGGGTACTTAAAGGTATTTGGACAAATTCAACTTATGTGTTAAAGTACTCAATGTTGGATTTATTCCTATAATACTCACACAGAATGTCTATCAAAACCCAGTGTGCAACTGGTCTGGATGCATTTGTAATTATTAGTTGTTTTGGGTTGCACCTTAGATTTTGAATTGAAAAGATTGGTAAACAATATCTCAACATTTAGGAGTCATTTATACTTTGAATAAGAATAGATAATGTTTCGGGGCATTTCTAAATAAATGTGAAGTCTAACATGGCAACCTAAAATTCTCACTAAATGGTGAATAACTAATGCTTGAGGAGGTTACATAGGAATAAATACCACACTCTCCTGATAAACTGCTAACGTCCCATGTTAATCCATTATGGGTCAGAAATTAGCATGTCTTGGTGTTATATTCTGTGTGCCTCTGGGATGATTTTACACCACTTAAATAATTCAGTAAAACCATCTGCTTTCCTAGCTTTTACTTAAATTGTTAGCTCATATATCCTTTGTTTGTAAAATTATTTGACATGTGCTTTTCCATGGCTGTTACTGTATTAGATTGTAATGTTGATTCTATGAACTTTAGTTAAGCTATTCTTTCGAAAGTGTTTTTTGTTTGTAGAAACCATCCAATGTCATCATTTCCATCCTTGTCATTATTAGCTACATATAGGGATAGCTGAGAAGAATAAAGGTCTTAATGTTCTGATTAATGTCTCATGAACAGACAGTTACACTAGATTTCCATTTGGAGTAAACCAGGATTATGTTCTTAAACACTACTGTGAATCACTCGGTCCTATAACCCTACACATCAACTCTTCATGCTCTTCATGGAATCAGTTAGGCAACATACAGGGGTAAGAAAACATTATGGAAACACCTAACAACATATTAATATCAAGGACCTAATAAGGAGACACCCTTTGCCTTCAGAACAACTCCAGTCCTTATTAGAATGCTGTCCATACCAGGAGCGCACATTGGGAGTATGTTTGCTTTGGGGCACAGGTTGGGAATATATCTTTTGGCGGATTTAGCTTGCTGTAAAAAAAAACGTAGTTGTTAGCCAATTGTCATAGCCCATCAACTATCTCAAATGAGTTTGCTTTCACTACTGAATATCAGAAATTAGCTTTGCCAAAGTACCCATGAAAAGGAGTGCAACCTTCAGATGCAGCACCTACAAACTCAAGACACTGCAGCCAAGGCCACCAGTGATGACATTGCTGTAGATGCTGTAACTCTGCATGAATTGTACTCTTCTACAGCACAAGCGTTGTTAGGATAATGTCTCTACAGCTCCCCCAAACTACCACTTTTCCTTATAATCTTGGAACAGAGCCAGTCCAGGTACCCTGTACGGCTAGCCTATAATGCTATCCCAGACGCAGGTTTTCTGTCCAAAAATGTTCATCTAATAGCATTTGGTTCAAAGCACTGCTATTGCTTAATTAATTATGTGGCTAGTTAAAATTTGATTCACAAAATTGTTTTGTGCCATATCATGACGTGCTCTTGCTACATTGAGTGGGATTATTTTCTATGTATGAAGCAGGCCTATGGGACATGGTATTTAAAACAGGTGTTCATGGATGCATCTCCATAGGTACAAAATAGGGATTAAAATTGCATGCTATGTGTGTGCCATAGTATATGCCATCTTGTTGGAATGTGTAAAAGGCACTGTTGAGCAAACTCCTGCTATGGAAAGTCAGGGTTCTATCTTCATGTCATGGCTATGCTTTGCATAGAGCATGCTTTTCTATCAGAATTCAAATGTTATGTTTCTTCTGGTACAGTAGGCTGACAATCAGCTGAATTCAATACAGTTTCAATGCTGTAACTAAAGCAATATAACCCCTCTTATTCCAGACTGAAATGCAATGCCCATGAATTGAAACTGATTGCGGTCCAATTGATTCTATGGAGCAGGTTACTGGATACATATTTCATTGCTGTTGACATGAAAATAATTATCATTTACTTTTGAATGCAGTACTGTTTTTGCCTTACAATGTAACGTCATAATACACTATTATACACCGATCAGCCATAACATTATCACCACTGACAGGTGAAGTGAATAACACTGATAATCTTGTTATCAAAAAAGCTCATGCCGGTACTGATAGAAAGGTGTCAGAACACAGTGCATCGCAGTTTGTTGTGTTTGTTGCTGCGTAACCGCAGACCAGTCAGGGTGCCCATGCTGACCCTTGTCCACTGTTGAAAGCACCTACAATGGGCATGTGAGCATCAGAACTGGACCATGGAGCAATGGAAGAAGGTGGCCTGGTCTGATGAATCACATTTTTTTACATCACCTGGAGAACCCATTGCTCCAGGTGGGAAGAAGCAAGCCGGCAGGGTCACTGTGATGCTTTGGGCAATATTCTGCTGGGACACCTTGGGTCCTGCCATTCATGTGGATGTTACATGGACACGTGCCACCTACCTAAGCGTTGTTGCAGACCATGTGCACCCTTTCATGGCTACGGTATTCCCTGATGGCATTGGCTTCTTTCAGCAGGATAATGCGCCCGGCCACAAAGCAAGAATGGTTCAGGCATGGTTTGAGGAACACAATGAGTTCAAGGTGTTGACTTGGCTTTCATATTCCCCAGACCTCAATCCAATCGAGCATCTGTGGGATGTGATGGACAACCAGGTCCAATCCATGGAGGGCCCAGCTCGCAAATTCCAGGGCTTAAATTATGTGCTGCTAACGTCTTGGTGCCAGATACCAGAGCACACCAACAGGCTGTTTTGGTGGGAAAAGGGGAACCAAAACAATATTAGGCAGATGGTCATAATGTTTTGGCTGATTTGTTTTTTTCCGTTGTGTTATGAAGTATACTATGATTGTGATGAAAACTTGCAGGCATAGTCAGCGTCTACTTCTCTGTATTGCAATGTTGATTAGTAAGACAGGTGTGACACTAAACACACAGGTGTGCTTGATAAATTGGAAACAACATAGAATTCATATTTTGTTTTTAGGTGGAGTGAAGGCAACAAACCATTCCTGCTTTCTTGGGTACGGCCGCTCAAATGCAAAAAGAGCTTTCTATTAAAAATTTCTACCGATCACGGATGTTGCTATGTCAAATGCTGGATGACTGGAATGTGCATGGAATTACTAGCATGGTGGCTTAAATGCTATATGGCACGAGTTCCAAAAATGTTTATAGGCTAGAAATATAAATCAACCATCAAACCAGACATCAATGCAGTGATAAGATTGAGCTGAAGTGATCAACTTTACCAGAGGGTGGCGTAAGAGTAACATATTTGCCATTTTCATGGTAAATCTTAAAAGGTACTTTTTGAAAGTCACCCTCGATATATAGGGGAGAGCGATGTCTGTGGTCACACTTCACACTCTGTAACATTTACAGGGCACAAAACATCACAATGCTATAAATGTCATAATAAATGGAAAAAGGAAGTCTTGGGCTCATTTTGTATTCATTCCATCCTCATATGTTATATCAGTACAGAGTTGTAGACCGTTAAATTGTGTGCACTGGTGACAATTTGCCTAATCTGCGAGTAAGTTGTCACACTATCTAAAGTAATCTGTCACATTGGATTATCAACAAATAAGAACACTAATTAATTGTGAATATTGATTACAAATTCAAACCAAATTCAACTTCATTAAAGAACTCAAAATTAAAACGATCATTCCTAGAGAATCAGGCGAACCATAATGCTGTCAATCAAAACAATAATGCTGGCATAGCAACTGCACATTGTCAGGTGGTGTGCTGTCACTCTGACTTTCTTTTGAATTTCTTACAATCTTTTTGCCTTCCCCTCTTCCCCTCTTTCTTTCATTCCTGCCTTCCTTTCTTCTTTTCTTCCCAAACACATTTCCCTCATTGCAGTTGCATATTCATTACAGGCTTATTACACCCTCCTCCCTGTGTACTGTCTTTGTTTCCACCATGCAATTCATTACACCACACTAAATGAATGGCCCTGTATGAACTAGTGTATGTGTGGATTTACTGTATCATACAGTAGGCAAGTAGTGTGTTAGTAGACAAACACATACACACACACACACACACACACACACGCCAGAGCCTGTCTTATGTAGGCTAGTACAGGGATATGTCAGCGGCTTTAAACTATACGTAGATATAATAATCCATTTACAGTAACATTTAATAATTTTATCAGAGCTGATAAAAAAAATATTACACTGTTTTTGAGCATGTTCTATGTGTACTGGGGCAAGTTGTCAAATGTGAAAACTTGCCCCAGGGTAATTGAGACAATAAAATAAGAAACTTGTGCTCACCTCAGATTAGAGTGATCTTGATCACTTGTGAACAGGAAGTTGACAGTAGAATTTGTAGAAACAAAGTAGCTATTTGATTTTTGAGAGAGCATCTCTAGTGTTGGTGGTATGACCAGTGTGACACCTTACCCTGCTCTCCCCTAATTAGGCTATTAATCCGAAACGTTTGTAATAAATAAAGTAGCGTTGCTATTAAAGTCATATAACTTAAGTCAAGAGACAAGAACGGTAAGACTTTAATAATAATAGTAGTCCTATATGCATTTTTGGCTTTCCAAAATAATGTTATTCATATATATGAGTCAATCACCAATCAGTTACCATAGGTGATTTTTTTGTTCAAGTGTAAAATGCTATCAAAAACTATACTGCCTATCCTTATTCTAATTGACAAAAACGCCTATATACTTCTTAACTTGATGCGTATCGTGTGAGCGTATTTTAAAAGATTAGGCTATTTTATAGGATCACAACCACACAGCCCACTCTTCGGTTTAAAATGCACAAAGAAATATTCAAATTCAGATTGACTAATTTGTGTACATTTGATCATTTTTCATACGCTGTCTGCTGATTTATGCTTTGGCCGTGAACTCATGTTGGATTAGGCCTATTTATATTATTCAGTGTGCCCAAACATTTCACAACAATTTAGAAAATGACCCAAATATAGTTTCATCATGTAATAGCGTTGTCATTATATTTAAGTGCAACTATTCTTATTTCTGAACAGTCACGCACATTGATTGTGTGAAAATATCCTACATAGAAACGGAAGGGTCCTCCATTTGGTTGTCTAAGGCTTTGAACCCAATCATACAAACGAATTAATTTAACGATTCAATCGGGAAACTGTGTTTTGGATAGCGTCTATGGGCATATACAAGATTGTGCTTTGAATGGCATTGACATTGCAGGCCGATCTTGTGATGCATCATGATTGTTTCGATATAGCCTTCGTTTCTAATTCGCGTATTTAAAAAAGGAACTCGATGCAGCAACATATAAAGCAAACGAGCCTAAGCATTTCTGTGCTGTGGTTATAGTGTTTTGAAGCACAAACTTTATGAATAATAAAAACGCTAATAAACCCGTGTACACACACACACACACACACACACACACACACGCGCACAACTCCTCACACGCACACGTATACACACACACTTTACACTCTCCTCCCTCGGTCGCTCCTTCTGAATAGTCTGGTTTCATTCTTCTTTGCATCCATCAGGGAGAGGGAGTCCGGCCAGTGCCTGAAAACATTGAACAGACACTCTTGCCTAACTTTTAGACTGTTGTACGACGAGAAATGCTAAAAAATCTTAACATATATTGGCTGCTATGTTGATTGACATCAGTGACTATCTAGCCGAAAAGGAGTAAACAAAGTTACTAAAGCGCCTCTCACCATTCTGACAAGTCAAACTTACTTTGCGCACCGGAGTTTTAAGTTAGTGGCCACACAAGTTGACTATTTCTTTCTACACATATACAGACAACAATGATATGATTGTTCTTTGATATCAACCGGATACCCACAGACTGGATACATCAAGCAAAGGTAGGAAAAGCGATTTTGTGTCGTTATATCTTAACATGTCAATTTAGCAGTATGGGACTTTGACTGACTGTTGTCTCCCAGTTATAACGTTTTCAAGTTGTAGCATCATAAATTAGCATTTTATAATTTATTAATATGTCCATATCCTTTTAGGCAATGTTTATTATTATATTTTATTAAGGAAACATTTCAGTTGTATCGCCATGGGTTCGTGACTCGTAGGCTAGTGGTGTGCAAAGATTTGCTACAATCAAATCATTACTAGTGCTTTTCAATTGCAGAATCAGTTGCAATATTTTGTGCACTTTATGCCTGTATATTTGTTAGGCTTGTGTTTAAGAAGATGACGTAAAAAAAACTTTTGTGAACTTTAGTGTTATCAAATGTTTTTTTGTAAAAATGTGAATGAACTCATTACGTTCATTCGCAGTTATGTCAGAACATTTCAGTGTAATAGCCCGGCCGCTAGTCTAATAACATTCGTTTTTCCTGCATTCCGCATGAACTTGCTTGGCGATCGAGCTCTGTAGCTTGCAGATGGCTTGTGGTATTATTGTAAGCAATTGTAATAGAAAAAAGGTAGGAGGTAGTTTCATGTTCGGCCACGTAGTGGTACTATTCATCGAAAACGACGTGCAGTTTTCTGGCCACCACAACTGTAAATGTCGAGCCTTTTCGAGTTAGTTCGCTGTGCGCACGCGAGTCCGGTTGGTTTCCGCGGCATGTCCAAATCAGAAAGTATTTGATACAGTTCTAATCAACTGGAAAATGGGAATATTGTCGACGCTGCTGTGTAGGGGATGTCTCTCTCACAAGTTTACTCTCTCTCTCGGGTCACAGAAACTGACCCTAAAAGAATGCGTGGTGAGTCATAAATCAAAATAGACGCAGGCTAACCCTTCGTTCTAAAACTGATCCATTGGGAGACAATACCAGAGAAACAAGACTTTGGTCCCAGCGGAGAACACGGCAAGACGAAAGGTGAACTTATTTAAGTAAGTTGACTTCACTTGGAAATCAGAATACTTTATAGACGACACATTTCGTAATAACTTTGTTCTTTACTTTTCAAGTTGAAAACAGTCTGTAATCTTCAAACTAGATATTTTTTCTACATTTGTTTTTAATTATAGCAATCATTACAGCAATTATTACCATTGCATAATATTAAAGTATAGGCAATTGCAACAATTAATTTATAAATTTTCTTTAAGAACTATGCACGTTATAATTTTTGTTTTAAGACTGCATGTTATTGTGAGGGTCGTTAATTTAGTCCGCTTCGAAGTATAGGGTAGCCTGAAGCCTATTTTGGCTTGCACTTGACTGTAACCTATAGCCCAGAGGTTCTCAAACTTCTCGGGACCGCAAAACGTTTCACAATATCGTTGCAGCCCTGACCTAGCTCATCTGATTCACCCAATCAAGGGCGTGATAATTAGTTGACATGTTGAATTAGGTGTGCTAGCTCTGAAATAGTTCAAATACACGGAACGGCTGGCGGTCCCAGAGGAGAGGTTTCATTTGGGACGGCTATCCTGTGAAAAGGTTAACCGTTTTCTTGAGGTCACTATGAGGATTCGTGTGGTGAACTTGATACATTTACATGTCAGGGTACAAGAGGACGAGGCGCATATAAGCATCAATTTCCTGCAAAAGTGAGATAGATCATCATTGTAGGGTGTTTCCCAAATGTAGACGCACAGACCTTATTAGATATCGCGTTCGGGAGTTCTGCAAGCGCATAGATAAGGTTATAGCACGCATAGACAACCCGTATGATTTCACGCGCCAATGAGGGGTTTTAAAAAAGTTGATTGTATTGCAGTGTCAACCCACTTGTTGACACCCTGGCAGACTATAGACAGACATGACAACAACATTCCACCCATTTCTTTAAATGCACTATTGTTTTCTTGCTATTTGAACACATTTAGGATACTTTATCCGGTTTGAAATAGCGCCCGTAGTCACCAGCGAGGTTTATTGTCTTTGCTTGCTAGCTGAAGAATTGAGAAGCACATTCCCGTTGTAAGCGAGTGTCTGTTTGAAAAACAATCCGACTACGGGACTCTTCGCGGGGGTGAAGTTGATCTCGTATGGCATTTTGTTTTGAGCAGGTGCTGTGTGTTGAAGTTCCCTCATAAGGTAAAGTGGTATTAGAGTGCGGTCCACGTCCAAATGGCAGACTTATAAATAGGCTGCCAATTCAGCACATTGTCCCGGGACGGCAGTTATACAAGGGCTGTACTGTCCACTGTCTGAGAAACCTTATAGTTGCTGCGCACTTGTAACTCGACTGCATTTAATCAGCCACTTGTGTTCTATTGACTGTGTGTGTTAATTCAGCGTTCGATTCTGATATGATATGCACAAACAAATTAAACATTGCTTATCTTTCACACTCAACCTTTACTGTAGGCATTATAATAATTATATCTTGTAGTTCCATACAACTGCATATAGGTTGCTTGTATGTTTTAATCTCCCGAAGTGTAGAGTATCATATCCAACTATTTACACAACGGTAACTCTTACGATTTATCTAACAATCAAACAATTCATTTGTCTTTGCTTATCTCTTAGTTCAAATATGTTTTTTCATTTTTTTTGGGGGGGGGGGGGTTGAAGATAAAATGTATCGACAAATGTATATTGGGGAACCTGTTTACTCATTCAACATGAACATACGGTACTTTTTTAAGGTTTTGATATTACATATTTCAATATTATTTGCACAGAAATTAGTAATTAGATGTAAATGCCTTATTTGATTTTGAGAACAAGCAAAGGGGATCCTCTCCCATTTAAGTGATGGTTCTTTAGGCCTAACTGTGTTTTTAAACAGCTCTGAGCACTCCTATTTAGTTTTGTCCTTTAATTGTTACACTATATAGTTGCCATTTTTTCCTCATTATTCTGAATCCCCTTGTGTATATCATATGAGATCAAAGTTGTCATATACCAAAAACAAGTTTTACATGTCATTCTTTAGTTTTAGTGTGCTTCATCCAATCTAACTGAAAGATGCAATTTCATTGTGATTGTGTAGAAAATATTGCCCCATCTACAGTTTATTAATGCTCTTGTGCATTCCCTTCAATTGACCTAGAACACTTTCAAATTGTTCACCCCAAATTTATCAGAACTGTAAAATTGATGAAAAACATTTGCTAGGTTTTACGATAAATGCTGATGGGAATTATTGGCTATTTGCAGCAGAATAAAAAGAGATTTTGTGGAGAATAGTTGCCCTGTTAGCTTTCTCTTTCATCAGAGTGACATTCTGTTGGCAACACACAAGGGGGCAAGCAGTTGCAGGCGACTTACAGGTGAGGGTGTTTGACAGCTGGTTGAGAGAAAGAGAGAGGGAGAAAGAAGTTGAGAGAGAATTTGAGTTATGCATTTTATCACATTTGGCAGCATTTATTAGAAGCTAGCCTGCAGTCTACCATAGTAATAACATCGCAATGGCTACAGGTTTATTTCCACCACAAACCATTTTCCCCCCAGAAATGAATCAAACACATTTGTTAAAGAAAACTTATTTATAAATTTTACAGCATTTTATCCATATTTTGGCACTGTTCTTTTTTGTCATCTTGTTTGGATTGTCTTTTTTATAGATAGAGCTCATTCTGCTTTTAAAAACAACACATGCATTCCTGAAACGTTTGCCTTGAAACAAATTTGAAATAAACAGTCAGTTTTGTTCTAGGGAGTGTGCAAGCCAGAAAGTCATCACTATTGGCTGTTCAGGTCTTTTGAAAGACACCAGCACCCAAATTGGACATGAGTTGTACAAACGGACATTAAACGTTTAGCCATAGGTAGTTAGCGCCACATCGTAAGTACATACTGGCCATCCTATACTTATCTGTGGCTGTATGACACACCCAAATTGCAGTCTTACTGCTGAAAAAGAAAGGTTGAAGTTCTGTTGAATGGGCGCTTCAAGTGCGACAGCTGATTGAGAGGGGATGTATTGCTTTCTATTTTCCCTCCACCATATAACCTTGGAGTCTGATTTCCTATTTGGTCAATTTTCTCTGTTCCACTGCCAGTGGCTTTGAGGACGTGCCCTTTATGTGGGGTGCTGCTGTGGCACCTGCTCCACCACCGTTCAATTATCCATCAAAAAGGAATCATTCCTGACAAACAAGTAACAACCATAACGTGAACTATGCTTTGTCCTTCTCCAGCGAGATCCACTTTGGTGTTTGGTCCCCCTCAAACTAAATGCTGTTCACTTTCAGGGGCGGACCCCCCAAACCAGTGTTTTTGGGTTTTGTAACATTTAGCAGGAGTTAGTCTCCAGGCTTCAAAACAAGCATTTCTTCTCTTTCAGATCCCCTTATCTTTCCCATTTGAAAACCTAGTAACGCACTTTGTCTGGTCTTCAACTGGATCCTTCGATGTGTTCCCAGCATTTCTGAAGCATTAACTGTGTGGAGGTTGTATGGATACTGCCAGGAACCTTTTGCTAGGGCCAGTTGTTTAAAACCACTTGTTCAGAGCTACCGCTCTATTCACCGTAACATCCACTACAGGGACAAAACCCAGCTGGATCAGCAGCCATCTTAATCACCAGCCATCGTGTTTATTTAGGCTTGTCAAAGATAATACCTGGAGGATTCCATGTAAAGCCCACAGGAAATGGCATCACAAGGCAGCCGTGAAGGAACTCCAAGTCAATCCAATGATAAATGGGAAAGTCATTGCGTTATATTGTCCTGAAATTACTTCTTACCATCATCCAGGGCTTTCAATTAAACCTAGAGCAGGCTTAATCAAATCTTACCCGACGAAGTCCGGAGTGCTGTCGTTTATATTGTAAGGATTTTTTTTCCCTCAGGCATTTTTATTCTCTGTTTAACAAGAAAGTGTGGAAAGACAAGGGAGAGATTTTGCCGAGAAGCAGTCGGCTGGACTCGAACCCAGGCTGCATATTACAGTCGTTTGCCGGATGCAGTGGCCTAGACCGCTGGACCAACCAACACCACATACTCCTGGTTTTCTGGGCTACCTGATAATTAACTTCAACCACCTGGTGTCTCACATCCCTGATTAGAAGGGACACATAAAATAAACAAACAGTGGAACTGGCTTCCAGTTCCCTTTTTTTATTTGTGGGAGACCTAGAGGCACTCAAACACTCCGAATAGGAACCTGCCCAGTCCACATATCTCCTAGACAAACAGATCTACCAAGCTTGTTCAGACAGCAGTTTAATGCTTGCATGTGAGTGTGAAATAGATCAGTGTCACATCTATATTCTCCACTGTACTGCCTGGAACTTCTATCATGGTAATTTTATTAGTGTAGTTTTGACAGTGGAATCACTGTTGTTACAGGCCAAGGAGTCAAGGAGTTCTGGAAAAACATTCCTCTGGAAGCAAACTGCAGGTAAAATGCTGCATTTGTTGTTGGTCCTCGGTTTTCGCCAGTGGAGAGCTGCATTTTTTATCAGTCTCGTTGGTTTTAGCCAAAGGACTGCTGACTTTTGGGTTTTTGACAGAGTGAGATGGCCTAGTAGTGACTGACACTTGTGCTTTAGTCATTCCATGGCCATCAGTCCACCGTAAAGCCCTGTTATTGCACTGCAGCAGATGCCTTGTCTATTATGGAAGCCTTGATGATTTACCAGAGAGGAAGAGTGCACACTAGACAAGCAGCTTTGCTGACGTTCAATAGCTCTATTTAATCTCTCTCTTTTTCTCTTTCTCTCTTTAAGTCTTTCTCAAGATTTAGGAAATCGGGATCTTCTTTTTAAAATAGATACCAAAAAATGAATTATAATAATATTTTAATTAGCCACAGCCCACAGTTATCCGAATTTGAAGATAACTTGAATTCAACTAAGAGATCATTTTATTTACATTTCATTCATTTGAAAAGTCTAATATTCTGCTAATAAATAAATAAATATTGTTTTGAATATGAGTTTGCTTGTAACTCAAAGATGTCAAACAATATTTGTATATGTAGAAATGTGTTTCCCAAAGTAGTATTTAATTAAATGCATTCAGACAAATATATACAACATTTTACTAGTATTTAAGATCATATAAATTCTTTATTGTATACAGCCCTCTACATCAGCTAACATATTTTCATACCACTGTAATGATTTTAAGTTGTTTTAGGGATGTTAGATGTATTATACTAAACATAAAATACAAATTTCTGACCATGGTGAAGTCTTTAAATTTTCTTTCATTATATTTGAATTCCTTTAATTGAACATTTCAAATTCAATTCAAATTCAGTTTTCTGTAGGATTTCAATTCAATATACATTCAAGAATCATAATATTTATTGGAATTAAAGAACACTTGCAAATCAATTCAGAGTTGACTCTTAGCCCTTTTTTATACTACTATGCTCGTTCTCTCTTATGCCTTTCGTCTTACCTGATTGCACTTTACCTTGTTTTACATCTGAGATTTGTTAGTCTAGTACGTGAGTAAAAGCCTTAATTAACCTTAATTAGTAGATAATTGGCTAATAATACCTTGTTAGCTGTTTGGCAGGCAAAAGGTGGCAGCAGGTTAAGTTCTGAGAATTGACTTCACCTTACAGACAAAGCAATAGTAAATGTTCAGACTCGCAACATTAATTGGCTATGAACAAGTTATAAACAAGCTATAAATCGTCTCAAGTAACTATGACATGCAACATGAATGGGCCTTACGCAGGTTGTTAACTAGCTGGAAGACATTGCTGGAGCATCAGGACATGCACCACCAGACTCACAAACAGTTTTTTCTCTTCATCCAGAAAAACTGTCTATTGGTCAAATGTACACTTTCTATGCTCTGGACACTTTCTATGTGCATTCATACATTTTAATGTGTCCATTTATAGGCACTAAAACACTATATCTATAATATTTAAGATTTCTCTTCATACTGTCCATATGCCCATTTCTGTATATTTTGAAATAGTTCTATATTCCCATTTCTACATTATTTGAAATTGCTCTAGTCAGTTCTAGTCATTGTTAGTTGTATTTAGTATTTTATGTATTTTGGCTTTATATGCAGCTTCTGAAAAAAATAAGAGACCACTGCACTCTTTTCTGTTCTTTCCAAAAAAATTAAAAATGAAAGTTTTGAGTGTGGAACAAAAGCATTCAATTTGCCGTGGTTTCCTAATTATAACCCTTCGGTTCCTCACTCAAAACCGTTTTTGACTTTTTTGGAAAGGAAAGAAACAGGTGTAGTGGTCTCTTAATTTTTTCCAGAGCTGTATTTCTTAATTACTATGTAGACGTCACGTGACATATAACAAGATTTTTATAGTTCCCAATGACACATGTCATTTGGTGCACTTACCAAATAAAATCCTTTGACTGTGAACAGGCTTGGAATGGTCTCATGTCCAGCTCCAGGCATCACTGACATACATAAGCTGCTGCAAGGGGGGCTCCTGAACAAAATATTCTTCACAGAAATGTTGTCTAAATAAATTTTTTAGGGTAAGTGTAATAGAATAATAAAAAACATGTTGTCTTTTTTTGACATGCACATCACTCAATAGCTGTCATTTGCCCATAACCATATAAAGCCAACATTTTGATTGGTAGTTAGTGTGAACAGCTTTCTAAACTTGAATTGATAATTTGATCATGGTCAAATCCTCCCTGAGCTGGCAGGGCATGTGTCCCGGGGGGCTGATCTGCAGTTGGCCAGTGTTGATTTTGTTAGTCATTCTCACTCAATCATATGAACATGACACAGGTCATGGTCGGCAAAAAGTGTAACATTTTAGGTCCTTTCTATTTTAGGAGTCTCCGCAACTCCAAGACAAATGGGTGGAATTACAGGGAGTAAACAAAATGTTTTCCTGCGCCAACAAGAGGGTTGCCACTAAAATCATATTATTTGTGAGGTGGAGTGCCAGACAACTAAATTTATTTCGCTTTGGTGGTATGAGCCGGCACTTAATGGTCTTCAGACCAGGAAGCTTCCATTCCCCAACTCTGTAACGCACGGGCGCCAGCCGCCAGGATGCTAAAAGGGTAGCTCGGAAAATATGAACGCTTGACTCAAAATCAAAATGGAAAACAAATCATAATGAAGTTAAGCCTGGGTTTCTTTCTGTTGTCTTAAAAAAGAAAAATGTCCTTCCTTCTCAAACAAAAGAGGCGCTATAGAAGAAAGCTGTGAACGAGTTACCATATCAAATAACAAAACCAGACTAACCTTTGTTAGGCATTTCATTGTGTGCTTTACACACTCTTAAAGTTACACACTCTTAAAGAAGTTTGCCGAACTGTAGCTTGAAACGTGTTGACATTTTGTCTTTGTTGCATTGTTTCCAAGTGCATACATTAGTTTCACCTGCAAGGAGTGTTTGGCTTGATCATTGACAGTTTCAACCAGCAGCAAGACTGTCTGTTTTTAGTAGTTATTACCATGACATTACTACTAGTCATACTACCGTTTTTGTCCATGAACCATGTTTTGAAAATGAAAAAAATATGTTCAGTAAAGGGCATTATTGAATAAATGTGTTCCATGAATATTTGACTCTTTTTTTATGAGATCATGTGATTTGTTCTCTGCATTATTGCCATGAATTATATCTACAGCTAGTCTTATTCTGGATATGGTTGAAAAAGGGAAATGTGCTGAAATGCTGTGGTGAGGGTGTGTGGTTTGGCCTCCCATACCGTTCCCATGAGCCTCTCTGACCATCTGAAAGGACTGCTGAAACTGACACACTTCGCCGACTGATATGCTGGCCTGACACACACACACACACACACACACACACACATATTCTATGGGTCCTTGTGTGGATCAGGTTCTTGCCACAAACTGGGCATGTATATTGATATGTATCACAGCAGGGAGGTTGAGATGTTGTGCAACATGTTTCGGTGCCTGACTGAAAAGCTCCAGCTCCACGAGCCCACACTTCACCACTCGCAGATCAGCCACTCCTAATCGGGTGTGGCGGCACCGCGGTGGGGTGTGTGAGGACTTTGAAAATGTGTGGTCAGAACCCCAGTGGAAGGACAGTGGTCCCACCCACCATGACCCTATAGCGGACCGTCGGTGGGCTGCTGTCAACACAGGCTGTTTCTGTGGGTTGCAGGCTGGAGAGAGTCCTTTAATCAAACCATCTTCGTTATGAAGCTGTGAGAGCCAGGCCCATACTACGACTGGCTCCGTTTGGAGGACCGGGAGTTTGAGTTGGACCACAGAGAATGAGATGAGACCTGGGAGTTGAAGTTCTGCCAGAGGAAATTGGATGGCCCGGGAGCTCCAGAATAGAAATGCACACATTTCGGTTGAGATCCCTCAACTCTCCCAATGTGAGATGCATAGAATTCATAGTTTGGCCATGGAACACAGTTTCAGAGACAATAAACTCAAAGACACAAAACAATCTGACATTGAACGTTTAACGGAGAAACTTTCTCAGAAGTTAGGTTTGGGATAGAGTAAAAAAGACTAATGGCTTGTATTTTTGTTTGGTGCCAAGAAGGCGTATCCCATTGTCCTGTGCACCCTGACAAACATGTTAATTCCAGTCTGTTTGGAATGGCTGACATTGTAGCATGCAGCTTGCATGGGTGTGCTTGTTCCTCTCACTGCTTAGTTGTATACACTCTAGTGTACTGTGTTGTGTAAGCAGGAATCCAGTTGGCTAAGCTGCTAGGCCATCATCTCTCTGGATGATGGAGTATACTGAAGAGAGACTCTGGCACCAGTACTGTTGACTAAGCAGGAGTGCAGTCGAACTGTACTGTGACCTCATGTAATCAAACGCACTGTACACGTTATGACAGATTGCCATTGAGGCTCACCGACATTTGTATTGAAGTGTTTCTCTGCTCTCGCAACAGTAGCAGTGTGTACAGGAGCCCATCTGAAGAAAATTACATGCATTTCATGGGACCCACCTGTTGTGCTTTCAGCTCCGCTAATGCTAACCTCATGTCACCAGGACTTCTAGCGCTTCCAGCTATGCTCGCCATATTTTAGCCTTCGCCTTCGGATCCGCCGGTCAGACTCAATTTGTTACAAACAGTTGTGGCCAGGAAAAAGTTCTTTCTTCAGGGCTCCAAACTTTTCAGTGTCCACTGTAATGGCCACCTTTCGGTAGTAGCGGAAAATTGCTGCTTCAGCAGGCGTTGTCTGGGAATTTGAACTGAGTCCTCCTTTTTAAAAAAGGCGTGACGTCGATTGTTATTGCTGGATGCATGCTGTAGGAAAAAATCTAATTTGCCTTTCTGAGGAGCCGTAGTCAAAAGAACCTAAAGTCACTATTGTGGCAGCTCTGTGTGAAATATTGCTTTGTTTACTCATGTCATACATTGTTTAACTTCACGTATGTTTCCTGCACGTGTGTTTCCTAATGTGCCACCGGTGTCAGTGCTCAATGAACTCTGTGCCCATTTTTTTATATTGCACGCCGGAAAATTGTCAAGCACCAAGCCTTCTGTGAGACAGATTTGAGAATTAGAACAACCATTGAAGCACCACACATGATTATATGTTCTAGTGCTCTTTTGTCATTGTGTAACTCATTTCTATAGGAGGTGGGGCCTGCTGAAAGGTAGTAGGCAAATGAGAGGTGCTTTTGGTTGGTGTCGAACAACTTCAAAAACACATACGCCTCCTTTCTGACAGGCAGGTTTGCCATGGGCAATTGTCATCTTTCCAAACTGTGAATCATTATGTTTTCCCCTCAAGGTTTTGTTCTCGTTCAGTCTTCTGTCAAAGGGGAAATACGTCACATGCTTCGCCTGTACAAACCGTTTGGGTCTTTGAGAATGACCAAGGTATTTGTGGATACTTGAGGTTTGGGGGATCGATATGGTGCCTCTTTATTCACATCCCATCCTACAGAACTGCAAGTGAGCACTCGGCTCCGTTAAAGTGGTGGTGAGCGTGATACTAGCTGATGTCTGGACAAAAGAAAGCGGAGATGGTAAAGGGCCCATTGAGATGCTGGGAAAACCTGGAGCACAGTTCAGTACTCACCCCGGTACTCACCCCGGTACTCGCCCCTGTCTGATTTAAGACTGCAATTTCAGCACCCCGGTCTGAGCACAGGGAGAAATCCAGGAGCGACATCATACGGTAGATTTGTGTTCCCCCACTAAATCATTTGCCTTTCTCGCAGATTAAGCCCACTGGAGGATTAGCAGACAGTCGTTTCCCCACAGCTCCCCACTGGACTCATTTCCATTTATGCATGCAGCAATTCATTACAGGCCCTGGCCTTGTCGATTCAACCCTGGCGGTTACTACGTTAATTGCCCCGAGACTTGCAACTGTTGTCGGGACATGACACAGTCGACGTCAGGTTGATGCTCTGTAACCTCAGCTCAATGTTGTGCTGTCAGTCATTTGAGTTCCTATTCTGCCATGGGATCTGATTGCTTGATTTGTTTAATTCATTTTGCTATCCTTTTGATATCTTTACAAAGGTCAAAAACTGTTTCTCTTGGGCAGATTTTCACCGTACGCCGCTACGTTTTTACTTTTAAGCTTTTCAAGTTGCTTCTCTTTTTGATAATGCTACCAACAATAAGGAACCTCCGATGTACGTTCTATTTTGGTTCATAGGTCCACCTTTTCGGGGTCCATCAGGGGTTTCAAGACAATGCAGTTAGGCCCACGAAGGCACTTCTTCTCACGGCAGGTCTTTTCATGCGAAGAACGTCGGGCTTCAGAGCAACTCCCTCACAGGGCCTCCTTTCTTCTCTCAGGCGGTGACGTGTTTGTGCATACCTCTACGAAAACCAACAAAAGAGAGAAAATCCTTTTCACGGCTCCCACAGACATTCCCTCCTTGTTTTTACAGTGTTCAGGGAGCGTTCGCCGAGTGGAACAGGCTTTGTCTTGAAGACCGCGGGAACAATGGCAGCGAGCATAATGTAATCTGGCCTAAGTGTACCGAGCATGGGTGAGGTTGAGACTGATGTGTTGCCACTTGCCCCCTTCCTGCTGTCACCTACTCAATATTTCAGGTTTACGACAGCCTCAATAATGCTGGCTGTTAGTCAAGTCCATCCAATGTTAACCAAGTCTTTATGTGAGGAAGCACTGAAGCATCTTAGTCATACAAAGCATCCCCTACCTACCCCCCCACCCCCTTTATTACAGTTTATTGGAGCTCTCGTGCAAATTCAATATCTTGGTAATCTTGATCAGACAACAAAACGTCCCGTGAAAGGGATACGATTGGTAATGTGTTGCCTACCAACTGAGTGCATTGGGCCAGAAAAATCTGTGGCTTTGCCCTTGAGCAAGGCAATCCGCTCTAATTGCTCCAGGGTTGCTATCAACAGCAAGATGCCTTGTACACACGTGAAATGAGGCAGATAGAAACAGATGTAAGCCGCCAAAGAATAACTAGAAACCGCTGTTTAATGAGTGCGTTTTTGCAACACCAACCCGGTGTTCAAAGCCACCTCAGCGCTGGGGGTGGCCCTCACAATGATGGAAGGAGAGACTCAGAAACTCCCTTGGAAACGGCGACTTCGGCCTTGCACCTTTGGTGAGTGCACTAAAGGTAGATCCAACAGCCGGAGGTCATCACGAAAGGATCAACTGACCTCTGGTTTAAACACACCAAGGGATCTGTTGGTGTTATGGTGTGCAGGCATTTGTCCGTCTCACTCCGCTTACATGCGGTAACATCACATGGACTGCACCTGATCCCGGGCCAAACAAGTAGCTAGCTGCTTTCTAATTTGGTCATTTTCAGATTCCCTCTCGTACAGGTGTTTTCCGTAGCTGCCCTGATTTTCAACTTACTCAGACGTTGGGGTTTTTACAGCTGCTGGAACTTTTGCCAAACAGGTAGCAGCCATTTCGCAGTTGTCAGAAGAAGCAGGGGACAGCTTTATCTCTCACTCACTTGTCAAAACAAAACATACTGCACCAATGTACGTGTGTGTGTGTGTGTGTGTGTGTGTGTGTGTGGAGGGGTAGACTGGTTGTGTCTGTTTGCCTGTGTGTATGTTCACTGGATCAGATGAGTGAGCGTGTGCCTAGGTGCACATGAGTGTGTGTGTGTGTGTGTGTGTGTGTGTGTGTGTGTGTGGTGTGGAGATTCCTTGTCAGGTCAGCGCTCCCACCAGATATGCCTGAGTTGTACTGGATGGGGTCCAGTGGGTTGTAATTCAATGATCTGGTGGATATTCTCAGAGGAGAAGGCCTGTCTTTGTTATTCCGGGCCTCTGTGTTCTGCCTCCCTGTTTTCCTGAGCAAATGTATAGACCTCAGTTAATAAGGTTATCATAGCAGGCTGTGAGCCTTTCACCCACGGCTCTAAGCATCAACTGAGCACCGACTTTCATAACTGCGCTGACAAGGACTATCCACACACACACACACACACACACACACACACACACGCACGCACAGACTCGTACACAGACACGCCAGCACACAATCATGCTCACACGCACGGAGATGCCTTTGAGGGTTTCGTCTTAAGTACGTTGGTATGTCACATTCCATATCCTGTGAAATGAAGGTCTTCATGTTGAAAAGTGTTTGTGTGTGTGTGTGTGTGCGAAGTGTGTGTGCGTAATGACTACTGCCCACATATGCGTAAGCCAACCTGTGTGTGTGTGTGTGTGTGAAGTGTGTTCCGTGGCTTGTTCCAGTCCTCTCCTGGGTAGCCAGCTGTCGTTCTGATTACCCAGCGTCCTCCAGGTGTTTGAGGCCGCCAGCTGCAGATGGGGGAGTGGCGAGGGTGTGCGGAGTGGTGGAGGAAGAAGGAAGGTAGGAGAGGAGTGCGACAGAATAACTAGTTCTGCAGATATCTGGAACGTGTTCAGACGAGCTGACAGGTCCAGGGTATGAACAGCACTCGAGGGATTTCTGACATAGTTCAAAGGATTTATTTAAGGTGGCTTTGACTCTGTGTTATTTGGACTAACTGTTATGAGGTGGCAGTGATTGTTCTGCAACTGACGCGAAACAGGCTAAAGAGTCAAGCTTGGACGAGGTACATTCAGCGTCTCGTTTTAACTCCGTCTGCTTTGATAATACCATTAGTGGTAGAAATGCACATCTCACCCAAGGTCCGTTACTAAAGGGCAACTGCACACTATTTCCTGGAACTGAGTCGAAGAGTAGATGATTCTACTTCAGAAGTGATGTTTTCTGCTGAGTATTTGTTTTGTAGAAGCTTGAGAACTTCTTAGAATACAAGGGTTCTGGGTTGTTTTTGTTGGAATTGGTCTTAATTGTGCCCTCTGAGAAAATAAGTTGGTTCTAAAGAGAGAATCATTTTCCTGATTAAGCCATGAATAAAAGATCATATGTGCCCTGTATTTGCTTTTTTCTTCATTGTTCTCAATTAGCTTCAAATTGTAGAATCAAAGGCATGTTTGTTTCGACCGTTTTACACCACTGCATTGCTCTTAGTTTCAGTTATAAAGGCACTTACGAAATAATGTTTACTTTGATGATGTTGGCTTGTTGATGGTGTGCTTGTGTGCCTGGGTGTCTGTGTTTTTGTCTTCCATGATTGGCTACATGCACCATCCCAACCTCTCTCCCTCTCTCTCTTATTCTCTCTCTGTTAGTTCAATTCACTTGTCCTTATCATAAAAGTCATTTCTGATTTAATCCAACCAAACCACTGGCCTCAAACCCATCACTTTCTTGTTGTTAATGAGATTCCCAGTCATGATTATTTCCTACACCTAATTAGGGCCAACCTGTAAGGTCTCAGCTCTGGGTCCTTTTCAATAAGAATCTCTCACGTAGCGTCTTTATAAGTTTTGCAAAAGGAATGCAATAATGAGTGGTTTATTTGAGATCCTACCTGTTGTTTCCTATTATGCTCTTAATCAACGAAGAACTGAATGGTACATTTCCTGTTAGCTTCCATCCTGCTGGTCCTTGAAGCTACAGGTTCACAGCTATGGCTTTGATGCATTGTGGTTGCTGTGGCGCCACAAATGCAGGTAGTTAAGGATGCGTGGGGGTCAATTAAGTTTGACCCCAGTAACTGGCCGTAATCGGCAGAGCCACTGGCACGAAGATGTTTGGATGCTAAGTTGTCAGCGAGCACACAGCTAGCCGGTCTATTTCCTCTGGTGTGGGAGAGCAGCGTCCGGATGGGACTGTTCTCTGCCAAATAGCACCCTGTTCCCTACACAGTGCACTTATTTTGACCTGCTTACATCAATAGTGCTGCACTATGTAGGGAATAGAGAGCCATTTGGGATGGCCCTTCATTTCTCTCCAGGTTTATGAGGACAAAATGTCCTACCTCGTGGCACCAACAGTAATTGTGTTAAAGCTTAACAAACCTCTGACATCAAAGTTGTGGTCAATCTCTATAACGTTTCGTGTGTTGCTGGTTTTGTGTGCATTAAAACAGGGTGCTGTTTGTGGTTCATTACATTGCACTGCCTCTCCCATAGAAACTGTTTGACACGCTGGTATTGAAACACATTGCATGCCCCTACTGTACACATAGTGCTATGCTGAAGATGGAGACAGTAGATTAAAAACAACAAATGTATTGTTGTTTATTTATAATGCCATGACCTTTTGCTTTAGGGGGACACGCTGAGTGAATCCTCACTATACAGAGCCTAATGACTAGGGTGTATGGAGGAGAGGAATAAGATACATAAAGCCAATACATTTTCTAGACTTTTTGAAACTGTCCAGACAACAATGTAACGATTATCTCTTGTTTGTGCTCTTTTTTTAGGCGACGTTCATGAATCCAAAATTGACCCACAAGTGAGCTGAGGTGTTAGTCTCTCAATTGATGTAAGTCTTGAGGCTATACTGACTTCTACATATGTAAGTGTTAAGGCTAAACTAACCTCCACTGCTGGAAATGTTGAGGCTACATTGCCAATTTCTGCTGTAAGTGTTGAGACTATTTTAACTCTGTAATAAGGATGTTGCTAAATAACTGGCTACTGAATTTAAAAACAGTTTGTAGGAAATTATAAAGCTACAGAGGTGTCGAAAATATGCCACACACATCGAAAAGGGAGCTTTCACTTAAAGACTTTGAATAAGTGCCATAGGTTCCTCCTTGGCAGTACAGCTGCATCATCAGGATCATGAATTTGGATCTCAATTGCAGCACATCAACAGGGCCTAGGACCCTCTTGGTGTACGGTATAAATAGGCTTAGCGCCATCCAGGGTGGATCGTGGAGACGCTGAACAGCGTTAGCTCGTCACGCTCTAGCGACTCCTTGCTGTGGTTTGGGTGCCAGCAAAATCAGCTGTAGTCATTGGCTAAGGAACTTTCTGGTTGTGTGGGTGGTGTAATAAGCAACAGAATGGCTTGGCAGGATGTGCTTTGGAGGACTTTCCCAAGCTGGCTGGGAGTCACTGACACGAGGCTCGGCTGTGTATTGGGCTTCAACAAATTGGGATAAAATCGGGTAAAATCCCCACACAAAAAAAGCATGGAAATGTAGGCGGGCACCTCACGCTAGAAAGGAAATGTCTTAAACGGCAACCAGCGGTGCGCACGCTTTTTGATGTCTGGGTTTTGTCCGTTTTCAGGTGAACAAACTGTACCTGACTCGGTACGTGTCCGTTAGTTTGCCTTCATCGTTCAATGAACAGAGTGCTTTTGATAGCTTCCCTCATACTGATGTCGACCACTACTCTGGTCAGTGTGTTTCTTTGTATTCAGTCAATAGGGGCTTTCAGTAAGGCGTAGAAAGGCCTCTTTTAAAGACACCCAGGCAGGCAACTCTCCAGGAACCTTTCACCGCTCCACTACAGTATGGCTTTTAATGGGTTTTCTCTATGTTCGCAATAAAGATCATATCTAGTGTCAAATGTCACTGCTGGTAACACTAGCCCAAATTAAGCCAATATTATTGAAGTTATAGATATAAATGGTTTTATCAAGGGGATAAGATAATCATATTGGATGTAGGGATTGGAGATGTTAAAGAAAAGTGCCATATGGTTTAAAACCAACTTTGTTGCATAGCAACCTGGGCAAAATGTTCATTGCCTTAATATTTAGATGTGACAAGGATTGTCTCAAGTGAAAATCAAGATGAGCAATCTCAGAAAGATATAATACTACAATTCATTGCAAAATGTCATTTGTTTCACATAATACCTGGTGCGTATTGCACAAACTGGGTTCTTCAAGTTCATTATTCTTAACCCAAAATGAATACTTGTTATTTTTAAATGTATTCAGACATCTCTGGACATCTCAATTTATTTTATGCATTTCACATTTTCTAAGGTCAACACGTATTTGGATGAGCAGAACGTCCATGTTTATAGGCTACAGATGTCTGACATCTCAGTCGACATTATTAGGGGCACCCGAGAAGGCAGTAGCTTTTTTTTATGTATCAATAAAGTATAGTACATGTACAGTCACGATGCACATACTGGGTCACCTTTGAGCTGGTTTGGACCAGTTCCTACCAACGTATATGTGCACGCTGTCCTGTAAACATTTATTACCTTTCACTCTGTGAACTTGCAGGTTGTCCAATTTCCAAATCCACCCTCCGTTCTCGGCAGCAATGCGTTATGAGATCTGATGCCAATGCATAAGGATTGACTCTGCAAACTGTGTAGGATACAACAACGGAAAAGAGAATCTCTACTAAATACAATAGTGGTTCATTTAGTGTTCCCAGGTGGATCCATAGCTCTAAACATGAAAAAAAAAAAGTAACTGTACAAGTAGGAACAAGCAGAACCAGTTTCTGTTGGTTATTTTGGTTATAGAATTGGGGTGCGACGTTGTGCCTATGGTACGTATGGTATGAATTGAGGTTTGAGGGTCACGGTACACTTTTTTCCACAGTTACTGAGGATCCGTCTTTAGTTATAAATGCCCGATGACAGCACAAACTAAAATGAAATAATGCGAAATATGTAGACATGGCACCAACACAAACATTGTTTTACAATCAAACAGTGGGGGTATTGAAATAGGTAGGAGAGGGACATTCAGAATGTGGCTCAAGCACCCTATAAAGTGTGGAAACCCTCTATTTTAACCAGAGGACAGGCACACACACACACAAGAAACATCTGTCAGTCACATGTTCCAATAGTTTTGCTCACTTGAAAAATTGATGGGTTCAAACCAAGGGTGGTATGTCCTGAGTTATTTTTCACATCTAAATGTGAATACCAGGAAATGAAAGATATTCTGAACATACTCATCTTTTCATCTTAAACCTAAATGTCTTCAGTGAACAACAAAAACAAAGGAATTTGCCTTGCCGTTCCAATTCTTTTGGAGGGGACTGTACATTGCTCCTGTCATTTCTTTAGCTTGATATTAGACTAAGGCTAAGGGCTGTATGAATGCATTTGGGAGAAAAGGTTGTTTTGTTTCTATGGGTTTCCGTGTTGCTCTGGGGATATTGATACTTCGGTGATATTGGTGAAGATGTGTCAGCATGTTTGAGGTGCTACCAGCTCTGTAGACTATTTTCATCAAGTACTGGTAACACACAGTTTATGTTTTATCAACACCTCTGTCACTGTTGTAGTAAAATGGTGAGTGCTGGAGATTAAAAAAAATCTCATCACTTTAACTGTTTTTCTTCTAGCTTGTTTCAAAAAGTTGGAAAATTACAACAAATTATTATATTTTTGATTACAAAGTGCCCAGCGGCTCTTGTTTAAATAAAATAGCCTAATATGTTTTTTATTCCCAGCTCATTTATTCAAGAGGCATTCAACACAGTGTAGCTAGCTATCTATTTTAAGAATATGTTTTTTAATGTGTTCTTCTTTCCTTGTGAGCCCCCTGTACCATTCAGTACAGTTACAAATATGTCTACCGTCATCCCCTAAATTGTATATTTTGTGTATCAGTTATATTATATGAAATATTATTATTATTTATAGCTAAAAGAATAATCATTAAAATAGTAATTCTATTTAGATTGAAATCCTAAATTACTATTATGATTCAATTTGGAATAAATGTTGTCTTTGTGTTATTTATGGTATATGGTAAAAAAGAGGGTCTTTACTGTATCATTATGGATTTATTGTTTGTTGGTATACCTACACTTTGTTGGCCAGAGGAGGAAACTCCAGTTCAGTCTGTTGATTAGATGGTCAGTAGTATTTCAGTGCATACAACTTTAGTCATTCCCTGAAATCACTTGAGAAAAGCCAAAGTCAACAATATTTCTTTCAATCTGGCAGAGAAGGCTTTGAGATTATCTACACCTGGTGAAAGTGTTGAATGGCTGTTCTGTGAGATAGCTGAAAGGGATATTATGCTCCAAAATCTGTGTCGGTCCAAAGTTTTCAGATCCTCAGCATAGTCTGATGTTGAGATGAGTCTGCATCCATTGCTTGTCTGGAACCAGATTTAGGCCTCAACGCAAATAAATGGAAGATAAAATGAATTAAAGATATACAAACTGACACAGTGCCCATCTCTTCCATTCGTTTTGGGTTTAGCGCTTAATGGGATCGAACGGCTTCTAGGTGTCCTATCTGAAAGGTTTATGAACCTTTCCTGGATCTCACTGTCTCCACCTTTGATGTTGTTGAGACAGTGTGGACGTGTGACACGGTGGAAACATGACCCCTTAACTTCGAGTTGTACTTTCATCAGTTGACCCCTAATTTCCTAATTGGATCAGATTTAGCGGGGAAACTTGAAATTACATTATTGTCCCTTTTAAGATGCCAATTGCCTTTCCAATTGAATTACACGGCGGAGGACAAAAGTGAACGCTTTTAACGCAATTACATGAATCTTGTCATGACAGACCACAGTTTGTTTCCCCCTACTCTGTTCCATATGGTTGCTGTGTAATCATGGAATCAAACAATTTACCTCCATAGGAAATGACTTCCCACTCTGTTTTCCCACAGAAACCCCTGGCTGAATGTGTTTCAGGTACCACGGTTATACAGTATTTAAATCTCCGTTCACTTTGGGCCTTTGTCAAGCAACTCCGATTAGGATTGCTGATTTTGGATCAGTTAAGCCTTTTTAATCACAATCAATAGGATTAGTAAGACGGGGGGAGTTGGTCCAAATTAGTGATCTGCTCTGAGAATCTTACTGTTTTAGCAAAATCAGATCATGCCGCTGTCCCATGGCTTTGAAACTGTGCTGTTGGAGCTATGACATGCCCTATATCTATCTATGTAGATGTGACTTTTCCCCCGAATGACTGTATTTGTGTGATTTGTGCATTTATGACTGATCCATTTTAATTTACTCTTGGCAACTTCTTTCTTTTTTTTTTGGAAGAAACTCTTTAAAACTGTTGTCTCTGTTTCTTAAATTATACCACAACTTTGGACCAGAGCCTTATGATCCCCAGTCTAAATTAGTACGATACATAGCTAATAGGGTCCATTTGGGCCACGTACTAAATCCTTTCGGATTTCTCAGTTGTTAAAGCATAGCGCTGTCTATTATGCCAGTGATTTAAAAGAGTTTGAGAGAACTGACCAGGCCAGCCAGATCCCTTTTTGGATGGATTTTTGGAAGCTAATGAGCTTACAAGACCTATGAGGATACAGGTTTGGCTTGCTCTGAGTTGTTTCCTCTGGGTACAGATCCAGGATCAGATTCCCTTTGCCGATAAGTAACCGTAGTGCGGAAAATACTAAACCGAACCAATGTCTAAATCCTTCTTCACCATACTCACCGGGTGGTTTCCTCAGAACCTAACAATACACTATTTCTTATTGAGTCCACATCCTACACTATTCTGTATGCATACTGTCTCTAATGCGCGCTGAGTCGATTTAGTGGCCAACTTGAGTGAAGACAAAATTCATTGCCTTTTGGATAACGGTGGGTGTTGATGAAAGTTTCTCTTTATTGTTGAAAGTCTGATCAGAACATTTTCTCTAATAAGGTTTTGATTGGTATTTGAATTTAAGTTGACAAGGTAACAATCTTGGGTAAAGTCTTGCACACTGTTGGTCAGCGTGGAAGCTATCATCCAGTCATTGTTTTGCAATTGTTTGACTTATGGACTCTTTAAGCCTCACAAATAAAGATGCATTTCAACTGAGTGCTCAGGGACTCATTTAGCTGGCAGTGTGAATGAGTGTCAGATGTCTGTGCTTGCTCAAGGGAGTGTGTGTTTGTTATTGTGTGTATGCGTGTTTGTGTGTACAGAGCCTGTGTCACTATACCGCCCAAGGTCCATATGGTTTGCTTTTGAATGTGCTCATTGGTTGCAGATGGAGAAGCTGTAGGTTGGGTCCGGGATGTGGTTCTTAACCCAGGCTGGATCAGCGAGAGGCTCAGCGCCAGCGAAACACTCCACCAGCTTCATCCCACAGCCTCTTGACAAAACCACCCCAATCCACCCCTAGTTCATATATTACTCTTGAAATGAGGCCTGTTCTGAATATTATCTCCTTCTATTTTATCCCTCCGTTTACTGAGGAGCAGAGAGAAGAAAGGAGCCACACGAGTTAGTCACTTTTTCCCCCCTCTCGGGCTCCAAACCTCAAGCGACTGCAGCTTCCCGGGGATGAGTACTTTTGTCTGTTCTGTTACCACTGTGGCTTTAGGGAATCTTAATTTCATGAGGTCATTTAGTGAGAGATAAAGGGAGGTTGGGAGGGAAAGGAGGGGAGGGAGGAGGAGAGAGATGGAGAACTATAATAAAGGGAAGAGTAGATGAGACAGTGAGAGCAATCAACGCATGTGCGCGTGCGGGTGTACGTGCGTGCACATTTAACTCGCATTCACCTCAGCGCTGGGGATCAACCGGGGTCTCCCGCTGCGGACCGTTGGAGAATAACAGCACAGCAGCCACTGTTCGACATCAGACATGTTCCCTTCTTGAACCGACGGGGTGAGGAGTCAGAAGTCCGGGTCCTTTCCCAGCTGTTCCTTTCCAAGTCACTGGGGCCAGCCGCTAGTGGCCCGGGGTGAAACATCCCTGTAGACTCATTGGCTGAGACGCTGCGTCGTCTCGCCGTGCTGTCAGTGTCACCGTTCTCTGGGCGTCAAGGTAAGCCAGCGGATGCCTTGAATTGTCTCCCTGGCTCGCTGCCACTGACGGGACAGGGTATAGGGGTGGGTATTGGCAAGTACCTTGCCATACGATATATATCAGGATACACATGTTACAATTCAATACATCACAATTCTTCATCATATCACAGCTGAATCACAACACTTAGTTTTCTCCCATTTACAATCAAAAGAAAGAAAGAAACATCTAAGTTTGCATAACACGATATATTGCAACGAGATTGAGCCAGCAGTCAAATTAGGTCTGTACAGTTTATCATAATGTGTGATCATAATTAAGTAAGCACAAGGCAAATCTCAAGACATACAAGTTTTTATAAATTATAAGGGGAAGTTTGTGATGTACATCTTTTGGCAGATGCAGGACATCATCGTGATCAAGTGACAACTTCATCAGCGAAGCGCAACGGTACTGCTACTTGGATAGCCAGTGAAAGTGACAGCTTGTTGCTTCACAAGCGAAATATTTGCGACAGAAAACTTCATTTTAATCTGAAAGACGAAACAAACCGAACAATTAATTGCAATGCCTAGTTAGCGTTGGCATTTTGCATATTTGAATGAAATCGGAAGAAACGTGAGAACACAACAAACTAGTCATCCAACACAGCTACTGTAACGCTTTTCATTACTAGACTGAGCAAGCAACAATTTGAGCTCCACAGCTGATGTGCTTGTCTATCAAGTTATCACGACAGGGTTTCTGTTGTAATTTAAGATATTACACAACACATAACTTATAATCACAGTTTATTTCTTGCTCACCTTGACATCATTATTGAGCAAGGACGTTTCTAACCTTGTATCACCAAACAACACAGAAACAATCTCTTCTAACTTAAAAAGTCATGGCCGCTCTGGTGCTAGCAGTTTGAGTAAGGCTTCTAATAATATTAATGACGACTGTCATAAGTCTGGGGTTTGGACAGATTGGCAGAGGCAAAACGGTTGAGGTAGGAGTTCCTGGGCGCGCTCCCACGCCCTCAATGCCAGTTGCATGACATCGCGCACGCTCCCATATAGCACCCCCCCCAAAAAGTTCTTGGGGCTGCCTTTTTGCCGTTCTGCTTACCATGTCCATGTGGTGGTTTATTTTGGTTAGCAGCCGAAGGCTATAGTACCCAGTCATAAGTTTGCTTTAAGTTTGTTTGTTTGTTTCGTTCTTACCTTCATTAAAGAATGGATTACTTTTATCACAACTGGTTTGCCTCTGCCAATCTGTCCACAACCCAGACTTATGACAACGACATCCATGAGAACAAAGTAACAGGTAGATTTTGTGATATATACACAACTGTTATTGTTAAAGAAACACGCCAGTTCTGCGACGATAGTAATTTAAAAGATGGCTGTCGACAGCATAATAAATAAATAGATATAAACTCTAGACATTAGAATATCGATTCAATATTGTGAAAAAATTAATCGCGATTTTGCAATTAATTGTTGTATTGGCACACCACTAATTGGGTAGGACACGTTTGTCCCACAGGGCCCGTATGCTCTTTTGCCTTTGCGTTAGGGACTCTAGTGAATATACTCATTGTCCATTTGGAGCGCCTCTGATATGTTGTCTCTATAAATGCCAGTCTTTCAGACTAGTGGTTATATGTAGGACTCATCTTTACCTGGTTAATTGATCCTATGAAAAACAAAAGCTCCTCAAGGAAATGCTAATTTGTGTATGAGCCTTAAAGTAGAGGGCTGTGGTGTTTGGAAAAGCCACTTGGGGCTCATTCCTGGATGTTCAGACATTTTATCTTAATTACAGCCTTTTCATTACAGTAAAACCGTACCATCTCCTATTTAAACTGCTGTCAGACAAACCTTAATGTTAACTTGCTTCGATCTCGCCGACCCCCCCCCCCCCC
>JACXGJ010004950.1:0-42080 GCA_016801105.1 Esox niger
CTGAGCCCTTCGCCAGCTACTGTACCAGCATGACAACTCTGACTAACCCCTTTTCAGAGCCTGCAGGCAAAGGGTGGCCCTGATTTTGGCTGTTAACACGCCTTTTCCATCCTTTGCTTTTTTCCTTGATATATTGTGCACAGCCTCTCGTTAAACCCACTACCCACACAGAACCTATCACACCCAAAGAAGTTTTTATTCGTTTTTAATCAGGTGTGGAAAAAGAGGATCCATCAATGGAACACATGGATACATCATTGCCTTATCTGAGGGTCAGGAAAGGGGTAGGTTTTGTGTCTCTGCGTGCGTGCGTGCGTGTGTGTGTTACGCAGAATGGCGCTGGCTCCAGCACCTGAGAACCTGCTCCTTTAATGAACGTTTACGTTTTCAAACCTAGTTGTGGGGGGGTTCTACACATGCTTGGGAAAACGGGGGTGCCCTAGAATGCATTGAAGACAAGTCATTTGTTAAACTCGGAAACCAGAGCTCTGCGGAACTGCACTTGGGAGGCCTGGAAAAAAGAAGGTAGGATAAGAGATGTTTGACAAAGGTAGAAGCGAGAGACTCACATTCCCTCGAGAGAAAGACTGCTTTGTTTTAAGGACCGAGACGGCAGCCAGATGTCTGACTGTCCTACAGTAGTAGACCACACACACACATAGCGCCCTTACATAAGTGCTCTCATTTTACCCTGTATTTGTTTATGGTTTTCTCTTTCAGAGACACCGATAATAGATTTCATTAAAACAGATTAAGGATCTATCAAGCCATTTTACTAGGTTGTTTAGTGCCGGATTGCACTTTTACTGGCCTTTTGTCATCTCGTTCAACAACACCAAGTGAGCTGTGGGGCCAGGAACTCTGTTATGTCGCTGCTCAGTGTATTAGCTGTCTGGAAGGATAAGTCCCAGATATGGCTACAGTTGCCCAGATGGCCTGGCTACAAGCCGTTTGTTTGGGTTGGAGAAGAAGGGGTCCGGCTTGGATGTGGTCCAGAGGGTCCTGGTTTAGTGTTAAGGGGGCATTTCCTCTCCCTCCTGTCTGTTGAAGTCCACACCACTTGGAGCGATCAGATCTGCTCCTTCGCAGATTCTCTTCTTCCAATGGCTGGGCGGGGCCACAGCCAACCGGAGACAAAACAATAATACAGGCAAGCATTAGCAGAGGCAGCTGGACCCACAGCCCATTAACTAAGAGCCGGGTCATTTGGTAAGACCATGTCGGCCCTCCCGGCATGGAGTCTTTAAACAGCCTCTTTTGACATGCGGGTCAGAACGGATTTTCAAACACACATCATACAGCAGGAAAAGAAGTGCTGTTGAAATGATTCAGTGTGAATTGGAAGTCCTTGTGAATGGTTGTTTTTGGACACTGGCTGCAGGTCTAATTAGCCCTTTGCTATGTTTTGACATGAAAATCAAATCTGGGATATACGGTCATACGAAAATGTAAGTACACCCCCTGGAAATGAGCCTTTTTTCGTACATATTTGGACGCATGGACATCTGAGCTATTTCACGCTTTTAAATTGCTTTTTCGGTTCATTTTTATTTCTTAAATGTTTAATGTTTTTTTTGTGATTTGTTGAATTGGGTTACGTTTATCTATGGATGTGGTTGGTATTTACCTCATCTTTCCAGGGGGTGGACTTTTTTACATGAATGTTGTAAAATCCTTAACTCAGAAAACACCTGTATTTTACGTTGTTCGTTAACAGGCTTTCTGCTACTGACACGACTTCAAAGGGAGTATTCGTAGCTGACTTCTGGGAAACCAGGCCCCCCACACTCAACAGGCAATCACATTTGTAGACACACAAACACACACACACGAACACTAGCATGGAGAGCCCCACACACTCCCACAGACACTTAGGGAGAAGCAGACATCTTGTAATTTACACCCACAAACTATGCACACACTCCAATCTAGACCACACATGTCTACACACACGGTCCAGAAATGTATGACAGACACACACACACTCCGCCCAGATATGCATGAAGGAGACACACACTTTATATAGTGTACAAACCCGGGGGAGATGTCTCCAGCTCGTCGGCCCCCTCTTCTCCCCTGCTGAAGGTCTCACTCCCAACGTCTACTGAGCGTGCTCAGACTGGAGTGTTGGTATTCGGAGTGGTGCATGAGGGTTTCATAAATCACATTCTCCTGGACAGGCAGGCTGAGGCCTGGAACGTTGCTGTACTTCCTGGCTTTTAGCAAATCATGTGGACAGACCTTCTGAGATGTCTACCCGTGATATCATCCTCTGGTGTTTCTTATGAAACACAATATGTCTGAATACACAGTTAAATGGATTGCTATGAGGCGCTTTTCTTTGACCGGTGTGTGTTGCCTTCTAACTTCGTTTTCATGTGTGATATTGTAATTGCATTATTTATATGGGAAAGTATTTCAGTCATGTAAACGAACAAAGAGGGTGAGGCATTGTTCTGTCCTGTAGGCTATTTATTCAAGCGCTTTCAATTGAGCTCCATGGTGATCGTGACTGATACATAAAATTTTTTATTTGCAATAGAAAACAAGTGAAATGAATTCTTGGCAGGTTTGATATTCCGCTCTCAATGCCAAGCATATTGCGTTCAAGTGGAAGGCAAATGCCCCACATTCAGTTGGGTGTGACGTGAAATTGAAACCAAGTGTGGAAAGCATTAGGGTGAAATAGCCTCTTGCTCAGATAGCAGTTAGCAAACTGGAAACAGAGGATGACACAACCCTCAGATATTGAGGGGGCTCAACTGGCCAATGTTCAGGGAGGATAGAAGTAATTATAGGCGGTGTGGTCCAGTTCACAGTGAACCACCCACTATTCTCAAGATGATTCCAGATGCCAGTCTGCCGACCCCAAACCCTCCCCGCCCACATGCATTTATTAATTGTTACAATTGGAATGTCCACCCGGCACTGCCAAAAGAGGACTAGTTACCCCTCTGAGCCTGGTTCTTCTTTAGGTTTCTTCCTTCATTTTGGCCCCTCTTAAGGCTTTTTTCCTAGCCACTGTGTGTCAACACTATTGCTCCTTGGGGTTTCAGGCCGGGTGTTTTGTCAAATCTCTTTGACAACTGCAGATGTAAGAAGGGCTTTATAAATAAATTTGATTGATACTCTTAGACGGAAGCAGTCATTCAACTCCATCCAACCCCTCCCAACTGCTTTACACCTGGGGCAGCGCTCTTCTCAGGCATTCAGGCTCTTCCCTGTTCCCTGTGATTCAGATTCTGGAGATCCTGGTCCGGGCGGTGGTGGAGGACATGACCGACAGCCGTGGCGACCGGGCCTCTTCTCTAAGGTGTAAGGTCCAGGAGCTCCTGGGGCGCGTCACGTCACGGCACAGTACCGACGCCGAGATCTGGCGTCACTACGCCCTGCTGTACGGAGATGGGCATAGTATGACGCCCGAGGACAATGAAAAAGTAAGTCCTACAAACGTCCTTGTGAAGTGTCACTGTGCCGACAGAGTCTGAGACTTGAGAACCTGTGCCAACCCGGTCGCCTGTTTACAAACTATTTAGAGGCTTGTTACTAACTTATTGCCGGTGGTAACTAATGACATGCTAGTTAATTTCACGGTGTTGAATGTGGGCACGCGGTGATTGATGGCTGGTGTATTAACGCCATACACAGTAGGCTGGTGACGAAGCGGTTCCCTAACCCTAACCCCACAAGTGACCCCATGAGCCATGTGGTATTTGTTTTTCCACTGTGTTTAGCCATTAAACGGCATAAAATATTTACTCTGTGTGTTTGTCATGACCCAAATGGACTGTTCTGGCCAACAGCTTGGCCGGAGTTCATGGCATGTGAAAATGTCATTACAATTGGTAGATCGCGGTATGTGTTGGTTGGATGGTTGTTTTATATGTGTCGTGCACGTGTCAGGCTCTGCAGTTCCTGTCCAAGGCTCATCGCTGTGAGGTTCAGGCTGGCGGCTGGGAGAAAGACACTGGGATATTCAAGGAGGTGATAAGGAGGTCCATAAATCTGGCCAATGGTGAGTTGGGCGCTTTCTGCCACACTGTCACACACCACATTCCGCGCACACACACACACACACACACACACACACACACACACACACGCACGCACACCTTCGACATGCGTGACCGCTGCATGTTGGCAGGGACATGCGAGACACTCCATCACGCTTAATGTCACGTCTCCCACAGGCCTTTGCGTCTGGCTGCGTGGGGAGAAGACATGATGGATGGCAGACAGGAGAAGAGTAAAAAGAAGACAAACAAGCCGCTTACCCCACTGCCCTCTGCGAGACGCAATCCCCATCCAAACAATTACTCTGCGCGTTAGTGTCGGGCGAGGCAAGTGGGTTGGGGGATGGAGACGCGACAGCAGCCAGACGGGGGACTCCTATAGGAGAACTCCAGTAAAGTTGTTAATCTCCAGAATCCCCAGGTTTTTCATTACCGCCGGTTGCTGTGTTGAATTAAACATTAGAGACAGTCGAGGAGGCTGGTGCTACACAGAAGGAATTGTAATGGGGGAAGACTTTTCCAGCGTGTGTTGGGTTGATGCTGTCGTCATAGTTCGTCTGCATGCGGACTTGCCTGGCTGCTTGCTGAAAGTGGCGTTGGGGTCTAGAATTGCCCCCAGGGCTGTAAATGGGACAATGCCCTGTATTGTGGGCCATCTTTTGGATGAGATGTTAAATTGGCTGCCTTTAATGTTTGATAAGAACAAATTCTAATTTGTCCTCAATCATCAACTTACTTGGTAACATAAGATCAAAGAAATTAAACACCAGCTGTGGCGTGAATCCCAACACACATAGTGCTGCCACCATCTCCCACCCCCCGGTCCTAATGATTCATCTGAAATCTGGCGTAAATAATGTGTCAGAACCCCCTGGACTCCCTCTACCACAGACCCCTGGTTCCACTGAATTCTGGAACCTCTCTGAGCCTGGATGGGGAGCAAAGGGATAAGGCAGGAGAATGAGTGATGAGAACAACAGGGACGAGGAGGATGGAGTCCACGTTCATAAATCACCCTGTTTAGACCTTTCACACTGTCGCCGCTCAACACGACCATGCAGGGACACAGTGCAGATAGAGAAGAATCGAGCCTGCAGCTTGTTCCTAGTGTGCGCCTGGAAGATTAAAGGTCTTTGGTAAACACCAGGACAAAAGGCACAGCGACGCTGGGGAAATAGCCTATCAGTATCCTCACTGTTCTGAGGAATATAGCTTTGTTTTGGCTTCTTCCTCAAAGCAGCACAGAACAATGATTCTTCTGAGCTTTAGTCATGACCTTGTTTGGCTCATAGCTACAATAGATAAGGTGTTCCACGATATTGGTTGAATTTTGCAAATTAAAGTGATGTTTTTTGTTCTGCTGAATGCCGGTTTACTGTGCAGTCCACCCTAAAACATAAGTGGAAGTGTTACAGAGGACATTTCTGATCATGTTATCTATGACACTGATCACAGGAGTGATTAAACTGGCATTTTTGCTAAATGTCTCCATCTAATTGATCATTTGCAAGCTGCTAGGTCTTCCTCGGCAGGGGTGAACGGTGAAGTGTGTTCAGGGTAACAACATGGGGCCCACTGAACACACTGCAGGCCTGAGAAAGCACCATGCGGGGAGGTGGAGCTTCATCATCTCCCAGGAGAAATGACTCCTCTCTCCTCCAACCCACTACACATGTGGAGTATAAGCCACAGTCTGTCTCCATGGGACCTGTTAGTCATGCTCAGGTCCATGGTGCCACAGTGTCTCGCCAGGCCAGGTCATGGCCCCTGGAGCTCGACCTTTCTCCTTCCTCATGACCCTCCCTTGGTGGGTGCTTGTCCTCCAGCAATCAGTCATTTTATCACACAACCAATGTGCTGTCTCAATTTGATCTAGAATAATTTAGTATTAACTTTGAATTACAGGGTTGTGTGCGGAATTGACGATAATTGTGATTAAAAAAAAACATTATTGATATCGTGTTAATAATACTCATGATAATATCGTATTCACTAGGAGAAAATAATGTTCTATTTTTACCAAAAACTCCTCTTGGTATTTTGATAGCTTTTTTGAAAATCTTATATCCTGATTTAAAGGTCCTAATTTGAATGAGGGTTCTGGAAAATAAAGTTCCTGGATATGTTTTTTAATGCAAATTGCTTAGAAAAAGACTTTACAACTAGTCAAACTGTTTTCCTTTCAGGGTTGTATCTGAAAGTTAATGTTGTATTTGAATATACACAAGTCTACTATATTATGCCTGTCTATCTCAGTCGTACTGTAGTTCATCTGCCTGATACATTTCTATTTGAACAGTTGGCTCATCAGCATTGTAAATGTCTATTCTTCTCAGTGTCTTTCTGGTATTGAATTTTACTTGTGTACCAGCTAAAAGACAGTGGTCTGAAAAGATAGGTAATTTTTTATTAGTCTGTCATGAAATGACATCAAACCTGTGTAAGAAATGTTGTTTCTTTGATTGCAGGCGCAAAACTAGCTTTTACCTTATTTCAAACCCATGTACCTTTTTACAATATGTTTTGTTTTCAAATTACTTGCATATTTTCAAATTAGTTCAAATATATCTATATATGTATTTAATTCTTTAAGATACTGTTTTCTGAGACTAAAGGTCAATAACAGTCAATCGTTTGGACACATCTACTCATTCAAGAGTATTTTATTATTTTCTCTTTTCCACAGAATCATATCAAAGACATCAAAACTATGAAATAACACACAATGAATTATTTAGCAACCAAAAAGTGTTAAATCAAAATACATTTACTAAATTTTTGATTCTTCACAGTAGCCATCCATTGCCTTGATTACTTTGCTCATTGCCTTCTCTCCAACGGCTTCATGAAATTGTCACCTAGAAACTACATGAATTCCAGGTTTGACGCTAATGTGTATCGTATGTCTCTTCATTTCACTTGTATGGGTTCACAGTGACCCTCCACTGTAGTGAAAAGAAGACAAACCCCCAGGAGGCTTTACAGATGTTGTCCTCCACTCGTCTCAGCCTGAGGAGTCTGGCCACCAAAGCCAAGGTACGCTTCGGTTTGCCTTCATGCCAGATCCCCACCACATCACCATGTCAAACCATTACTAAGCTACTTCACTCACCTCTCATCGAGATATTTTTTAACCTCAGTTTCTCCTCAGCAATTGCACACCGACGTTGCTACGGAAGAGATCCACAGCGACCTAAGGGATGATGTCAAGGAGTTGGAACAAATGATCACAGAGCTGCAGGACCGAAGTGGTCTGCTGCGTGGCCAATCAGCCTCAAGGCCTCAGTAAAGACACACTTTTGAAGTTTCTAAGTCCTACAGCATTTTGTCCCAGTGCACACATGGCTACATGGGACACTGTCAGGTGATCTGCATCCCTCACTCTGGTCCTCACGAGCAGGTTCCTTTTTATTCAGACATGTCTTCAAGAAAACACAAATGTTGATGAAGAGTAATTGTAAAGGACTGCCAAAAGAATGGTGATGCATTTTCAGACAAAGTGTAATTTTGAAGCATTTGATGGCAAAGCAGGGTTGATAACACCACAGGATATCAGGAATACCCACCTTTCCAGTTGAGCAATCAAACTCACAACATTTATACAATCTCAAACTTAACAATGATTAAGCTAATGTATGTATAAAAAAAAATATTAAAAAAATGACCACGCTTGCCTTAATGATAGAATGTGCTAGTCACAACACATTCAGCAGCTGGACTGTGGACTCAGCCAATGAGAAATGTAAGTATGTGAGGGAGATCCAAGAGCAGCACAGGACAGTGGATGTTCATCACCTGGGAGGCAGTGGGCTGTGAAAGTGTCATCCCACCTTGCTAATACAGAACCAACACCATGGGGGTTGCCCCCGCACGGCACCGCCTGCTCCTCGTCACCATCATGCCTGGGGGGGCTAATGACAGAGATCTAACTATCATCTCCGCCGATGTGTTTTCTTTCCCAAAGGAAAATGACCTTGGCATTGCCTTTGCTTTATCATACCTGTTGTTTTATTGCGATTGTTTTACTGTGCTTCTTCGTCATGGGCTGTGACTCTGTCTTGCATTGAAGGAAAAGCATACCGTGTAGGTAAAAAGAGAAAATTACTTTTATATGAGTTGATACAAGTGTGTTATTTGTCACAGCTGTAGTCCTTCATGAATTTTATTACACATTTCCCACCCCCATCTAGTAGCAATATGGATTTAGGATGTGCATCACCCATACGTGTTCTGTATGTGTACATTCCTTATCTTCAGCATGTCTTGATAACACGATTTCTTTGCATTCTAAACCACTCATTCAGAACCAGTGTTGTCCTAAAATGTCAATAAAAATGTTAAATATTAGAATTTATGAGTGGATTTTTTTTTTCATGTACTTTCTATACGCCATTAAACCATATGCAGGGAAAATAGTCAAATAAATGCTTGCTGATGGTAACATAACTCCAAATGGAATCTTACTCAGATTTGCTGTAATGCCATCATATGTTTGGAGTGGCCTGTCTTTGATGTTGGAATTAGGGGATGCTTGTTCAGCCTGTCTTCTGTTTTTCCTCTGTGACCCTTCCTGGTGTTCCTCAGCATAACGTATCTTTCTAACTGCACATGAAATACGATGATGTCATTGACACAACTAAATGACATCACATTGCCTCACACACAGCAGCGAAAGGTTACTTACGTCCTGCACGGCCAAGCTTTTGGTTTCTATGTTCCAGTTTATTGCACTCGCCTGGTGTCCCAGGTCTGAGGTTGATCAGTTGAAGGAAAAACCTTGAGTTTACTGCCCCTGTCCTACACAGACATTGTGACCCTATACGCTCTCTGACCCAGTCTCTTAACATTCAGATTTGACAGCTTGTGCATGCTTGTTACTACCTACCGTTCCATAGACACTGATTCATTTTGAGAGTTAATTTGGGACCATTCAGTCCTTGATCATGCTGCATGACTGTTTTAAGAGCTTATTATGGATCGGGCGCATGAAACTGACCCATGCTGAATCAGTGACTGTGAGATTGCATTTTTGTCCAGACATTAAATGGCATCATTAGTGATAACGCATCATGTGCCTCGCCCTGGTTCTCCACATACTCTGTCTTCGCCAGGATGCTGGCTGTAGATATTGTGCTCTGGTTACCATCACCCCTCCTGCGTCAAATGCCCCAGCCCCTATGTTCCCATCCCTTACATTCTTTAAGTCAAAAGAATTTCCATCTAAAAATAAGTGGATGACACCACTGTATCAATCCCCTAGCAGCCTCCATAGGGGTCAAAGAGGTTATGAGACAACTTGGATGTCCTGGACTGGAGGACCATTGCAATGAGACAATGGTTCTTCTGTATGTTTTCCAAAGAACACGGTGACTAAATGAGATTCATGTTCATCTGGGTGGAGGTCCTCATACACCATCAGTGCTACTTAGAACTGTCTTTGATGATCTCGTCCTGTACTGGAAAATTCCCTGCAGTCTTCAGTCAAACTTATTAACCTAGGCACTTTAAGGGTGCAGTAAATGAGGGTATGCGTGAACAATTGCTTGCGAAATTTTGGTGGTCAGTAACTCATACAAGTTATTTGGTGGATTTTGGTGCAGCTATGGTTTAAAAAAAGTTCAGTACGCATACTTAATGATTTAGGTGTGTAAATAAGACCACCTTAATGAGATCGAGGACCATGACCACATGTTTCACATACATGGAAATGTTATGTCCATATTAATTTGTATTGCTCGTTGCGTTTTGATGCATGTTATTTACAGGTTATTGTTCGCGCTGTATTAAGTCGCATACGCTTGTTTGAACTGCTTCTTAGTACATTCTTAATAAATAGGTACTGGCCATCTGTCACTGTTGAGAGCGAAATACGCCCAACACCATAGCCGAAAGTTAATGCGACTTGACTCTTAAGGAATGGATTTTCTTTTGAACCTTAACCACTCCAAACTTTCTTTAGGGATCAGCCGCACAAGTGTGTTCCAATAAACGTCCCACTGCTGACGTCATGTCTGTCGGAGATTGGCTGTTCAGTTCCGACACTAACTCCTGCCCTTACACTGCGAAACTTTTTAAAGTTTTCAATCTCTTCAGGGTGAAGTATTGCACAGACTTAGTCATAGCAGCCGTAACATCTGCTGCCCTGCTCCCCCTAAATGCGCAGGGATGTCAGTTTAGACTCATAACATATTTTTACATGCCCTATTTGACTTAAACTTTTTAAACCTAAGCCTACGTTTTGAGCTATTGTTTTTCATTTTTGGTTGGAATACAAGGCATAGACGAATATGATCAGGAATATATAACTTTTTGAGTTACATAGGAGTTATTTTCCACATACGGACCGCGCTGTAGAACCATCAAACCTTTAAGAAAATTGTTTTAAAGTTTAAAAAAAGTATTTTGTCCATACGCGGATACGGAGTGGATATGGCTTGGATCAGATGGGACCTCTTATTTTCTCTATGTGTGTTCATTTCACCGGCATTTGTGTCCATGGATCAGAGTGGCTTTAGGAGGTACTACGTGTTGCAGCCTGGACCGAGCGGAACGGACAGGGTACATGTGAGTTCCATTTCTTCACGCTCCGGTGCGGCGGGACAGCCCCAAGCCTACAATGTGGAACTCACGGCCAGTTACGGTGGCCAGGTCCGAACTCGTAGGATGGGTAGCCAAGCAAACCCTATCCCTTTTCGACAGGACACACAGTTCACGCAGCATCAACAAGTCATTCGGCACACCAGCCACAACGTTCACCAGAGTCATCAAATGAAAATGTCAGGGTAAGATGGTTAACTGAAAATACACTTAATTTAGCGTGCCTTTGACTATAGTCTACGTTTTCGCTTGCTTGGGAACAATATGGTCTGTTCTAAAAATGTATGGTGTGTATGTAGGTGAAAATCTTTATGGAAATCTTTGCATGTTTTCCGTTTTCACATTATCAAAAACGTGTCTCATTTACAAATTAGGATAGTGGCCTTATCCTGTTTTTGTTGACTTCGTGTACAGTTCCTTGCATTAGGCATTCACCTGGTAAAGGAACATTAGACTGGTCAATTAATTCTCTGTCATCAGTTATCTTAGGTTTATTTGTATGAAATAATTCTAATAGAAATTAAGCAAGACCAACACTATATATTAATTTGTTTTGTGTAGCTGTAGAATGTATCTGATGAAACAACTTAAAATACTGTACTTGTTTGAGACATTTTGCCTAAATTCAGAGTATCAATTATAAACTTCTTCATGTTGATGCCGAATAGCGTGACTTCACATCCACACAGTAGACTGAAACAAAAACAGCCAATTTGAAGTACTCTTCTAAAAGCATAACCAATCCTCAAAGGAATCCAAATAATGAAACGAAATGGCCCAGAACCTGTTGTGTTCAGGACCATGACCTCTATTTGCAGATTTGCAGGGCCCCAGTCTAGGCACTCAGATTAGTGGTGACATTCCCACACTCAAAGCACGGGCCACCAGGCTGGTGGCGCCCAGCGTCACCTCCCATGAAAGGAAGCCCTAACACCAGACCTGGCTCAGATTTACTGGGTCATCTCAGGCCGGGTCACAGGTGGGTCATTTGGCCCACCAGCATATGAGTTTTATCCTGTCTGAATTTGTTTTATGTGTGACAGTTCTCTCTGTGTCTGGCTGTCGATGCAGGGTGAATGTCTGCGGAGGACAGTGCTGTCACGGATGGAGTCAGGCTTCTGGATCACAGCGGTGCACCAAGCGTAAGTACACAGTGCACGTGGGCCAAAGTGTTAGCTGCTCATATTGGTACACAGTGCACGTGGGCCAAAGTGTTAGCTGCTCATATTGGTACACAGTGCGCATGGGCCAAAGTGTTAGCTGTTCATATTGGTACACAGTGCACGTTGGCCATAGTGTTAGCTGTTCATATTGGTACACAGTGCACATGGGCCCAAGTGTTAGCTGTTCATATTGGTACACAGTGCACATTGGCCAAAGTGTTAGCTGTTCATATTGGTACACAGTGCACATGGGCCTAAGTGTTAGCTGTTCATATTGGTACACAGTGTACATTGGCCAAAGTGTTAGCTGTTCATATTGGTACACAGTGCACATGGGCCTAAGTGTTAGCTGCTCATATTGCTCTTTCAAACGCTTGATGACAGTCTTGAATTTATTGGCATCTCATAACCTCTTCTGTTGTTCATCACAAAGCGCATGGACCAGAATCCCAGCATTTTACTGCCATGTAATCCAGGCAGTTTACCTTCCCCTGGTCAACTTGGAAACTCCCCCAGACACACACAGTGACCTGTTATGAAGGCGCCTTTCGATGAGTAGTAGTGACAGACTGGAGAACAGCACCGTCCTGTGCTGCTCCTTTTAACCTTACGGGCGGGTGACTGTGCCCACCTGGGAACAATGACGGGACTGTGGCGGCGTTCGACCCACGTGGCGAAGTCATGAGAACACTGTTATTGCGTAGGAGTCGGCGAGACAGGTTAGGAGTGTAATATATTCGTTGGCTCAGCATCACCGGTCCGCTTTTCCTATTGGACCGTAAAGTCCTTCCAAGCAGGCTGTATAAGAGACAGACAGCTCTCTCTGCACCGTGTGTCTGGTGGACCTTGTGGGGAAACCAGGGGTTACCTTTTATACGTTTAATTGCCCCGGCGAGCCTGCTCTACTCTACTCTGGTCTGGTCTGGTTAGCTCACCCGTTAGACTGGGCTGCAATGAGTGGTCTGTCTCTGCCTTGGTGCCGGGAGTACATGTGAATCTCTGCGTTGGGGTTCGTTTGGATGTATGGGCATTTGAGTATGTCTTCATCATTCAGTTTATTTGGTCGTGGGCCATTAGTCTCGCGATACTGGCCCGTTTTTTAACATACACATATTTATTGGAGTCTTTGTTTCTTTAAACAAATTGGAATTTCCACTGCTCCTTTGCTGTGTCCAGTCCCCTAGTTGTCCTGTTCTGGATGGGCAAATGCAGTGGAAGTTTGGTGGGGGTGTGATGGCATACATGAGGGAATGCTCCTGTTTACATGGGAACGGGAAACCCTGTGTAAGGCTTCTGGAAGAGAATCAGTAGTGGACTTTATTTCAGTACTCATAGCTTTGATTGGTTCTTTTGATGTCAGGAACCTAATGCAGTACTCCTTACTTGAGCCAGATGTTGGAATCAGGGGGTGGATGGTACATTTTTAAGATTAACAGGATTTTCAACAACTGCTGTATGAAAAACGGCCAAAGAGCTGTGTCACTAGATTTATTTTACTGTACAGTTGCTATTTCTGGGAAAATTGTAGAATTTTCTTGAAATCCTCCTTTTTAGTTTATCCACAGGTCTGTCAGTGTTCAGTGCTCATTTGTAAGATTTTCCACTGGCTGTGATTTTAATATTTACAGTAGTAAACCTCAAGGGATGAATCGCAGGGAGACATTTTCTCTGTGATTATCATTAATCTACGGCAATGAATTGCTTTAGACAACTCTCATAAATGTGATGAATAATGCAACTGTGACTGATTAATTAGTGTCACCGACCAATGCAGATACTTGCCTTTTCCCTCTTATTTCATTCTTTTCATTCTGCTTGATTTTTCCTACATGGAAAAATATGATAATAACTCACTGCTGTGTGGCTTTCAGTCATGTATCTTTTATGGATCGTTCTTCATCTCCGTATATGTCTTTAGCCCAATTTGTTTTTCGGGACAGCTCTTTTCATTTCCCCACCTACCTTGTCATGGAAGATAGACTAGGTTGTAAATCCACCTCCTAAATTTTTAATGGAGTTTGATTTCCAGGACAACCCCAGCACCCCCACCTACCCACTCTCCATGCTGAAAATGCCAACAAAAGGGTTTCTTAATAGATTTTACTTTTGTTTGTTCTGGCAACACTTAACACGTGGCCTGCTAGCATGCTGAATAAAGTGCTCATTCACAACCCCCAACCCCCTACCAAGGCAAGCCCAGTAAAAAAAAAAGTAGAAGCTGTGATCACCTTATCACGCATTGCCACTAGGTTATTTCATCTAGGATATTTTCCATGCAAAGCCCCCCACAATGCATACTCAAGACGTCTTGTGCATTTTAGGGTGAAAGTAGTTTGTTGTAACACCCTCTCTGAATGAGGGATATTGAGAAAGGTGACCTATTTAAATTTGGATTCAGCCAGGCAGGTTTTATCATGAAGCTGTTATTGACATTCCCAATCATTGGCATCATTCTGTAACCATGACATTAGTGTTGAAGATGTTATACATGTTTTGGGTCTGTTTATTTGTTTGTCTTAATGCCATTCAGATAGTTTCAAGCATGTGATTCACTATGCTTGAATCTCCTCTATGTCCTCCTAATTGACTCTAATCAAATAAAGATTAGGAACATCCCAAGTATTTATTCGGTATATTCCTGATGCTGAGAGGAGATAGGCTTATGACGTGGCTGTTGAATGGCCATGCCGAATAGTGCTTGCCTTTTAGACTCGATTTAAGACATCTTCCCTAGAAATAGATTTTGTAATAATAAGCCTACGATATGTTAATACATGCCCCTTAGCTCAAAGTGACTTAGAGTACAGTGAATGCATTCATTTTTAGAATGTGTAGGCCTCTGTGATCCCTGTGGGAATTCAACCCACGACCTTGGCGATGGCAGCTGTATGCTCTTACCAACACTCAGCTGTGTATTAACACTGAAGCCGTCATTTCCTGTACCTACTCTATCTATACTAACTGCAGACCTCCAAGGTTTGTCTTTAATATTCCAGATGTCCACCACTGCACACAATATGCCGGAATAACCATATGGCCTCAAGTTCAATTCAAGAGGAATAGAATAAAAAGACAAGTGTAGATATGAAAGATGAAGAGAGTGACTATAGTTTGACATTTGTTTGTCTGAGAAACCTGTATTAGATGGTGTTCCAGATCCCTCATGGCTTGGGGCCGCAGCACCTACGTCAGGTTTAACCCCCTGCTTCCTCGGGAGTCTGGCGGGGCTTTGCGCAGTGTGGAGCTGCATGGTAATCACACGCTTTGAATTGCTGCCCGGTTCATTTCTACCTTAACCGAGTGCAACCCAGAAGTAGGCAGACCGGGCCAGACAAAACAGAACATGAAAATATTTCACTTCAGCTTTACTGCACGGCACCATGTTTTTCAGTGTTAAGAAGAGGCTCCTTGACACCCCCCCCCCACCTCCAAATTAAGATAATGTTACAAGTTCAACCATTTTATATATTAATGTTTTCTCGTGCTTTGTCTGGCATGACCCTAAATGCACAGCATGCTGAAATCGTTGTGATGACCAGGGGGGAGTGGTTTGTCCAACCTGCAGGAGAAATACTGTGGACTGACTGTTGGAAAAAAATTGCAAGTTATTTGAAATGCTAAGAACAAATTGTATATAACAAGTTCTCTAAGAGTATTTAAGATGCTGTTTGTAGTATATTTTTGCTTGTATTTCCATCATTATATCCAGTGTTTTATAATCTCTCACCTTCCTGACCAGTATAAATATAGTTCCTATCTGTTTTTCTCTTTGTTTCCTACCAGTATACAGCTTGACATATCTCATTTCCCGTCTAGATTTCTTTGGTTGCTCAGGGCCGTCAAGGATGTGTGTTTAGTCTCTGGATCTCCTCTGTATGCATGCATACCATACATTTCAATCGCATGGCGCCTGCCAAGCCTAGGTGAGCACGACTTGGCCGTCTTTCCTCAAGCCAGAGAGCCAGAGCAGCTTAACTCTTATCAGGGACATCTGTTAATCTGTCAAATTTTAGACAGTGGATGGATATGTTTGACCAGAAAGGCTGAGGACGCTAAGCAGCGTTCATCTCACCTCAGCTCCTGATGGTCGCTGATTAGTTGACTGATTGAGGCAAATGTCTCTGGCTGCTGTCATTTTGCAGTGCCCATTCAGAGCCCCTGGATCTATAGCAGTAGCTAAGTGGGCTGAGAACCAAGTATGGGCACAATTGAATGGCAACAGGAATGTCTTAATCAACTCTGCTCTCCACATGCTTCAGTGACCCACGGTGTCTGGCACTTGGCTGGAAGTTGCTTCTGCTCATTAATGGACAGCACAGAATTCAATGTGGTCTTGTGTCAACCCCAGCAATAAACACAAAAATGAACTGTCGTATATAGAAAGGGCCACTGAGGCCCAGAGTGCTTTAGTGTACAGAGTCACCAGGTGCTCTGTCTCTGTCTTAGATAATGTACAGGAGGTGAGAAGACAGAAACAGTTTATGTTGAGTAAAAGCATGAGCGAGGAACGAATGTCACAGACAGACAAAACAGACATCTTCAGACACTTTTCATACCTAATACCCACACCTCTGCAGCCCTCTTTTGAATCGGATTTAACTTTGTTCTAGAGAAGAAAATAACACTAAACATTCGGTCACCCTGCCTTGGGAACAAGTGATTTCTGAGGGATTAGTGTGGACAGGCTGTTGGATAAGGGGTTATTCATGTGTCGTATCACTTGCATGGGAACCTCTGTGTGGAACATTAGAGGGACTACCCATTGTTAATGTGCATCCATCGGTCTTGCTGTTGTCACACGCTGTTGTGCCCTGATTTCCCCATGTTCTTAATATAGTAAACACAAATGAATGTCTGTATTCCATGACAACTCTGGCAACGCTTCCTGAGAGCCAACCAAGCTGTAGTCTAATCAAAATAGGACGTCACTTCGCTGATTTATTTTCCCTCCCCAGCGAACACTTAAACCAGCATCACTCACGCCACGCCCTTGTCCCAGAACACTGCTCTTGTGTAGCCCCGCTTTGGCCTGCAAGGAAACTATATCACAGCTGAACTAAAGGTACAGTGGCAAAAAATGAAGCAATGTACGTTACTAGGAAAAGAAAGTCTTTCCAGGGTGGAAAATTAAAGTGTGGGGTATGCAGAAACCCAAACATAATTCCGCATGAGGGATGTATTCTGTGATGTAACCGCTCCCTGAGGGCTCGGAAGGCCGGGCCGGTGCCCAAGGATGGTGACCAGCAGTGGACACCCACTGATAGGGAGAAGGATGTCTCTAAGGCCTTGAGTGGTGCTTGACTTGCTTTTTGATGCGGTTTGCTGTCGCTCCCATTAATCACTTTCTCAAATCAAACGAAGCTAATGAGGGTAGTAATGAGATGAGTGTGGGGGAGCCGCAGCCTCAGGGGCCCCGTGGACCCGGGGAGAGACGGGGCCCTTGCTTGGCCATTTCCTCTCACGCTTCACACGCACCTGTGGCCAACAGCCGCAAGGTTTGGGACACGTGATTATTTACCGGTGATTGCATGGTTGTTAATGTGTCTGGTTGTCTACATGTGTCTGGGGGCGGAGGCTTTGGTCACTGTGGCTGTAAGGCAGGCTTTGTAGTTGAAAAATGACAGTCCTAGTACTGTGCCTTTAGAGAATAAAGCCCAGTGTTATTACGGGCTACCTGCCAGCCTCCTGGAACAACACACAGACACGCACACAGACACACACACACACACACAGACACACACACACACAGAGTCCCTCATTCTGGTGCCCCAACCCACCACATGATGTCATTTCGCTGGGGATTCCGGTAATTGATTGCAGGGCCTCCGCTTGAGAAAAGCCCGGTCAACCTGTAAGCTCTTCGATGTGTGGGGGGTACATTCGCTGTGTGTGGAACCGTGTAGGTGGTGTTTTTATTGGCTGCTAATAACGACACATAAAGAGGCATGGGAACACTTCTCTCTGACTCTGATTGTTAGAGAATTTGGTTCTGTCACAGTGTTTCTATGCATGTGGCTCTGCCTTTTCCAGAATAATTCGATTATTGTGAATGCGAAGTACTTCAGAGAGTTGATAATCTTGAAAAATCAGAAGATTTGTGTTGGGTAAACCATTTATTCATGATACATTTGTCTGGAATTGTACATTACATCTGGTTTTAGTAATGAGTTAATGGCACCTAAATGAACCCCTCAAGTTAAGTTTCCTCAGTAAATGTCTGAAATACCAGAGGCCTCCCTGTGATGACATCATACAGATGGCATTTAACCGGGGATAATATATATGCATCTGGAGTTTATGTACAGTATGTGTGTATACAAGCATGTGTCTGTGAGCGTGTACACTTTGGTGTCTCTCTCTCGCTCACTTTCTGGTTCTCCCTCCCATGTTTTGTGCTGCAGCCAACTGCCTGCCCCAGTGCCAGAATGGAGGAATGTGTCTGAGACCCCAGCTCTGTGTCTGCAAGCCAGGTTCCAAGGGCAAGGCGTGTGAGCAGAAGACCATGCCCACCACATCCTACCCGTCCCAGCCAGGGAACGGTAACACCAACGGGCCGAACTTCGTGCCTCAGCGGCCCATTCCCCAGCAGGGTAACCCCCAGGCCAGCAGCATGGCCCAGATGACCTTGTCCGTCAATCAGTCCCCACACCTGGCCCGGCCCCAGCAGTGAGTATTCGTCTCTACGTGCGTAGCATGTGGTTGATTAGCCTCCGCTGGCATCCGTGTGTTGTATTGAGCAGTATATGGATGTTATGACAATGCTCGGAGTGCTTTGGTTAAGCCATCACTCCCTTCAGGTCTGTTTTAGTTCGGTGCTCCTCGCCGTTTGTTAATAGTTGGAATGGGAGTGATGCGCACTGTCAAACAAAGCCTGATTTGGTATGATGGCTCATATGTAAATAATCATACAGGAACCCTGCCAGTCCCCAAAGTGTTCCAGGAAGACACAGAGTCCTCCGGCCCGTTCTACATAGCAATTAGAGTAATTGGAACGTAAGCAGTGTTTCTTTGAGGGTTTGCTCGGTAGCCTTTACCCTGGATTCCCTCCTGCCGCGTTCACTGAGTTAGCCAGGTTTATCAACTGAGTGTGGTGTCATTATCACCGTCTGTCAGCGCGGTACGTCGGCTCGCTCTGTGGCTTTTTAATGTGCTGTGTTTGAGACGGTGATAAATCCTGCTGCGGCTGGCTGTTGGTTTGTTTTGCCCGTCACTACGGTAGACTGCTGGAAAACGTGCAAACGCATCCGACACGGTGCAGGGCCTTTGCCTTGTCACAAGCAATCGGAGTGAATGCAGACTTTGACTGAATCTCAGTTTTCACTCGAATGTGGGGCAGCGTGTTGATGGAAATGTCAAGAATGTCCTCGCGTTGGGTCCAAAAAATGTTGGCACCGGTAAGCCGGTTCTGATATTGATGAATGATATTTAAAATGTTAATGAACCCATTTTATGTGCTGTGTTTTACGTGTGTTCACTGTAAAACGTCTGAGGTTTTTTATGTTGCTCAAGCAGTGTAATTGCTTCCAGATCTGTGTGCTTGAAAGCTGCTCCCCATTTCCATCGGGGATATATTTCTCACAGGGAGCTATTCCCCCATCATTCATGGGAGCGCAGGGACATGTCATTCAATATGTCGGGAAAGAAAATCAGCAGGTCAGTCAGTCTTAATCAGATCAGTTAGATACGCAAAAGCAGCAGCGCTAATTAATTTGTGCAGTTTGAAGACTTTTCAGACCGAACTTGATAGATATGTTGATAGGAAACCCAGAGATATTTCTGTGATTAATGGATGACTGATAAAATGACTGATGTCAGTGAAGCCTAATCCCCCGAATGTGACAAATGTTCTGGCTGTCTAACCAAATACTCTTCCTCTGTTCAGATGACACATGCCCTTTGCAATGCCCCATTCCAATAGAAGGTTGTCCTTGACTGAGGAGCTTTAAATGGTCAGACCTCCACAGTGATCTTCCTTAATGAGTTAACCTGTTTCCAGGCTTTGGTTTATTTAACCTCTATGCCGAAATGGCTACTATAGAAGTTCTTGTACCAGTGTTTTGTTAGTGTCTGGCACTTTCAGTATCGGTTGACAAATTGCAATAAGATACCACTGGCGCTGAGAGTGTGTAATATGCATTGGTAATTTCAGTTATTTCGGCTATGTATTAGGCCTTGGCCCTATCATTTCATTCAAACACATAAATCATGTGAGACAGGTTAATGTTACTGTAATGGCTTCCAGTATGCTTCAACTGAAAGGGTCAATAGGTATAGCTAGACGAAGAAAAATGTCATAGCTAAAGTTGTGTGTGAATGTGCCTTTGTTCAGATGCTTTTTCTCATACAGGAACACAGATACACATCAGTCCTATGTAGCCATTTGTTCGAGAGGCCTATTTTGAGAGAAGGATCAATGGACCTCAGTGTCTGACCTCATAGAATCCCAAGACTAGCATTCTGAAGACCTTCAAACAGAGGGGGATTTGTTGGCAGTGAGTGCTGCTTTCTCAGGAGAGATCTAAGTGTGGTTGAAGAGGTCTGGTTTGAGCTCTGCCCTTTCTGGAGGTGTTGGTCCTCCTTTATTCAGTGTACAGGGGAAAAGAGATGGACAACTATCAGAAATGTGAGCATGTGCGGGCACTCGTCTGGCTTCAGCAGCTGCACAATAGAACCCGTTCCAGACGAGAACTTGAAGGAACGCTACTGGTCGTGCCGAAAGGGCCGGGGAAAACCCCTGTGTGCTGTCAGAGGAAAATTACGTGCTGTTGCAGTTTACTTAATTTTCTCAAGGGATGAAATAAGAAGGAAACAAGATGAGTTGAGCAATTGGAAGCAGAGGCATGCAACACAGGTGGCTCTTTAGCCTCCTTCATTCCTACAGCCACTGCCTTTAACAAGTCAGTGTTCCATCATCTGTCTGTCTCTTATTCACTCTAAAGTCTACATTAGAGCAGGAAGGTTTAAGGACATTCCCTAAACTCATAACCTGTGAGGGCAGTTAGACTAAATGTATGTCTCTGCTAATGTAATGGATCTCTGTAGTCAACACTGTTATGAAGAGACGCTCTACAGAGTGATCCTGGTTTGGGCAAGGCTTTGATGTATTTGTGGTTTTCAGTGTCCTGACTCTTTGACAGGACTCAAACATGCAAAGTGCTGGGTACTCTGAGTTTTTGAGAAGGACTTGCCTGTTGTAAGATTGGGTCAGTGAACTCTATTAGTAATGACCCTGTAAGTGTCTCTTTCTGTCTTTTCCTGCCTTTTTCTGAGGAATCCCAGCAGAGGCACATGTCAAGGGCCAACATCAGTTTTAAGTAATATTCTCCATTTCGATCCGAAGTGGTCCTGAAATCACATCAGCTATAAGTAATAATTCCCTTACCTGTAGAACACTAGTGCATACACTCATGTGCCCCTTGTTCACAGGCAGAGCTTCTACTGACCTTTCATGGGGTTAGGGTCAGGGGTGGCTGGGAGTTTGAGGAACGAAGGACCTCACCTCTTTATACCCTTGGGGGAAGTGGCTGACTCAGAGAAGTATTGACTGATGACACTATGCTTCTTCTCTTCCCTCTCTCACAGAGTGAGCCACCCACTTCCTGTGAGTGTGCTAATGTTTCCAGCTCCTTTTACTGTCTGTGTGACGCAGGAATTATTTTGTGGTGCCAATGTTTTCCTAGTTACACCCAGGAAGTTGGCTATTTCTCATCCCACTGGTTTTCATTGTTTAAAAGGAATAATTTTAACCGTATCCTAGCAGCAGTTGAGTACAGTCCCTGTGGAATTAATTGAAGAGGATGAGCTCCAAATTCTGAGTGTGCAAGGTGCTTGGTCTTGGTATTGAGTCAGGATCGACTAACCACATCGGAGGACTGAAATACGTGGATATCCTCCTCCCTTTGTCTCCCTAACTCTCTCTCTCTCACTGTTTGTCTCGCTGTCTCTTCCTCTCTCTTTCCTTCACGCTTTCTCATCTGACACAGTCGTGCTGATAAACTCGGAGTGGGCTCTGTTTAAGTTCGCCGGGTTCATTGCCGGTAGAGAGTAGTGTGTTGGTTCTCCTGGGGAGGACTTGGAATGATCCAGTAGCATGGGCCGGTGGTGGAGCATGCGAGCGCGGCCAGAGAATGTAAGTGCTGAAGGCCGAGACTGCACAGGTTCACCCCCTGTCAATGATCTGTTTATATAGAAATAAGCAAGATCTTCGCTCAGATATTTCAGACTGCCAGGCTCTTGTAACCCTTCCTTGGATATAGTGAAATGTAAAATGAAATAAAAAAAAGCGATTTAATTACACAGCTGTTGCCAGCACATCCCGTCTTGCCAGATATTTTGTTGAGACTGGAATAAGATCTTATGTTTATAAATTCTCCCTTTCCCTCTCTCTCTCCGCTACATCTACCCCGACTTTTCATCTGTCCTGTTCTTTCTGGCATATTCAATGCTTAGCTGTAGTAGACACTATTGTGTTTGCTCTGAGCAACGACAGTTAACACATTCAGTGAAGACGTTTTCAATTTCACTAACAACATGCTGACCAGACTGACTGCATGTTGGCTTCAGTGTTTATCTCCCCACCACCATCCACCAAAATGTTCTATCCCCAAACAACCTGTTATTATTCAATGTTATGTCTGCTCTGGTCACAAAAAAGCATGGACCTCCCATAGGTCTCACACTGTCCATGTGAAAATCCTCTTCCTTTTTGTCCATGTTTTACAAACCATTGCTACCCGTGTTAGTTGGTCTCCAAACCTTTTGATGTCTGAAGTCTAGAGCCAGGTTCATGTGGAAAAGAGAAGAGGAACAAAGACTTGAAGTGTCTGTGGTGTGCTTCAGCATTGTGTCTGCATGATTAAAATGTCAATTTAAAATGTTTTATCTGCTACACCCGAAACCATCCAACTTGTTATTTCCATGAAAATCGAATGTACACATTCCAGACATCAAGAATCAAAGATTGGCAGTTCTTGAGCTTGGATCCTGCTATTGGATGAAACATGGGCAATGTAGTGGCGTTAATTTATTTCAAAGTAAGTGTTTCCTCAATGGCTGATGGCAGGACCTGTCGCCAATGGCTGTTTTGTAGCCATGCCGTAACTTAAACTTTGGCTATACCCTTGAGAGTGCAGCAGCTTAAATAGATGTGTGTCAATGGCAGTCTGTACCCAGTCTCTTCAGAGCCATACTCTCTCCAACCAGAGCATCTCATGTAAACACTATCTTTTCTTTTTGGGTTTTGTTTTAGGCTAGTGCTGTAAAACAAATTCATTGATCTGTTATATATTGATTTTTTTTTTACACTATATTTGAATGAAAACACATTGGCAATTTCTCTCTGTTCTCCATGCATTGTGATACACTTATAAATTACGTGTTTGTTAAGTTTTATATGGAATAAGAAAAATTAAATGTACGTTAATGAAAACATGTCTCACCTTTAGTCGTAATAAATGTAATTTGGGATTAGCAAGAAATTAAATGATTTCACAATCAAAACATTTTATTATGTGAATAAAACACAAATATGATTTTCAAACTGCAATGCAAAGCATGAAAGCATTGTACATACTTACCACTGGATTGAAAAGCTGCCGATAGCTGGTCTGGATATTCTTCACTTTTGGTGAACCAGCTCCCAAAGCTATAAAACTTATTAATTGGTTACTTTCTCAATCGAATGGAAATTGAGTGAAACGTGTTGAATGTCCTGTGAATTATAGGATGTGCGTTTGCATTCACTGTAATGGTTGCCCAGGGAAGGCAAACAGGCATGAAGTGAACAGAGCCCTGGAGGGTGTTTCATTAACAACAATGAGAGGTCAGATTGAAACATTAGTGCTAACCGCTAGGTGGAGTTTAGTGCCACAATCTTCCCTTCTTTAATCTGTCCTGAGCTGCTTCTCCTGGGGCCTTTTTATCCTCCTCCTGACTCCTCAAATAGTGGCTGCCGAGCTGCTTTCAAGGGCCCTATTTTGCAGGGCCCAGTGGTTCTTCTTGGGCGTTGGCCCGACGCTGTTGCAGTGGAGGGCCACGTACGTGGCACTGCACCCAAAATCATGTCTGGTAAGTGACTGTTGTGAAACACTATCATTCCACTACAACTTCAGGTCTTTTATGGACATTTTCTTAAATTGCTATGCAAGAACACTGCGTAAAGCCTATTGAAGAAAGTAAGGCTTCAAACGTTTTTGGAGAACAGGCAGGGACTTTCGGGGGAGGTTTGTAGCACCGTTGGGGTGTCTGGACCGTGAAGGGCTATGATTGGCCTGGGGAGGAGTTGCCCTCCGTAGTAGTGGGAAGGCACAGACACCCGTGTTACCAGAACAAATAGCCTGGGTAGGGATGTCGGGCATATTCAGTTTTTGTCCACGGCACTAAAACAAATCCTGCTCATCAACTCATACCAACCATTGTTTCATGACAGATATACAGTACCATCTATGACAGATGTACAGTACCATTCATTACAGATATACAGTACCATATATGACATATATACAGTACCTACCTTATATGACAGATATACAGTACCTTATATGACAGATATACAGTACCATATATGACAGATATACAGTACCATATATGACAGATAAACAGTACCATTCATGACAGATATACAGTACCATCTATGACAGATGTACAGTACCATTCATTACAGATATACAGTACCATCTATGACAGATATACAGTACCATTCATGACAGATAAACAGTACCTTATATGACAGATATACAGTACCATTCATGACAGATATATAGTACCATCTATGACAGATGTACCGTACCATTCATTACAGATATACAGTACCATCTATGACAGATAAACAGTACCATTCATGACAGATATACAGTACCATATATGACAGATATACAGTACCATATATGACAGATACACAGTACCATATATGACAGATATACAGTACCATCTATGATAGATGGTACTGTATATCTGTCATGAATGGTACTGTTTATCTGTCATGAATGGTACTGTTTATCTGTCATAGATGGTACTGTATATCAGTAAAGAATGGTACTGTATATCAGTAAAGAATGGTACTGTACATCTGTCATAGATGGTACTGTATATCTGTCATATATGGTACTGTATATCTGTCATATATGGTACTGTATATATGACAGATATACAGTACCATCTATGACAGATGTACAGTACCATTCATTACAGATATACAGTACCATCTATGACAGATAAACAGTACCATTCATGACAGATATACAGTACCTTATATGACAGATATACAGTACCATATATGACAGATATACAGTACCATATATGACAGATATACAGTACCATATATGACAGATATACAGTACCATATATGACAGATATACAGTACCATCTATGACAGATGTACAGTACCATTCTTTACTGATATACAGTACCATTCTTTACTGATATACAGTACCATCTATGACAGATAAACAGTACCATTCATGACAGATATACAGTACCATATATGACAGATATACAGTACCATCTATGACAGATGTACAGTACAATCTATGACAGATATACAGTACCATTCATGCCTACGCACGCTATCCAGAAGAGATTGCCTCTTCATATGATCCTGACAATTCATATTTTAAAATGAAAACAAATATTTATCTTATTTCAGTCACTGGAAGCTGGCTACTTGTAGAGGCTCTTCACACACGACAAAGCAATTCCAAATGTAACTGTGTTTAACGTCTTAGATAGAAGCTGGCCACCATGTTCACAAGGGCTATGTATGGGAGTTCTGATTGGTTCTAAGTTTAGCTGTTCTGCCAACAGTGTTTAAATGTAGTGAGATGGATTTGCAGTGGCTGAAAATAATAGTTTACAGTGGGCACTTACTACAACAAAGGGCTTCTGTTTCCATATGAGAAGTCTGGGCAGAGCCTCTTGAGAGAGAGGCAGCCTAAGTAGGTAGCTTTGCCATGTGTCGTCAAGTATTTAGGGGAGTCAGCAGAGCTGGGCAAGGGAGACACCAGCCCACCAGGACCTCTCACCTCTCGTTCTTAAGGGAGGAGGTAAAGAGATACCACCTTCTATACTAGGAATAGGGAGTGATGAGAGAGTTTTAAGGGTTATAGGGTTTTCGGCACTGACACACATGCCAACTCAAACTAATGTGCGCACACGCAGACACACATTTGTTGTATATAGGCTTTACTCACACCACAAGGGGTCTGATATTCCAAAGCCAGTATTGGTTCTGTATCTCTGGGCCCGTGACAAAGATTGAACTTTGTCTGGTTTTTGTCATGCTACAGTACAAATGTTGCCATGTGCAACAATCATACTAATATGTTGTAACAAAACAGATGCAAACAATATATCTGGATGGCAAATCAAATACAAATTGCAAGACAAAGACAAAGACAGGTGGTCTAAATAGTGATTCTATATACTTTTTCATTGTTATTGCAGACATAGGCTAAGGAGGCAAAATGACTGGGCCTTGCCAAATAAACTCTAGTTACCTCCGGCAATGCCAATGGTGCTGTCTATGAAATAGTGTGGTACGTGCTTGATCATTGAGGGGGCAAGCAGTGAAAGTGCTTTTATTTCACAGCAACTTTGGCTGTGATGTGGCAGAGTAACTATGATGACATGGTGAATGTAATACCAGTGTTTTGCCCCAATGCATTCTTAGGTACTTCCGCATCTCATGAATGAGACAAATGGCAGGGGTGGGAGCAACACCTAGCTGTTGAAAAGTGTGTGAAGAGAACACTCGCACAACATGATCAGCGCAAAGACATAGATAGGCTAGCCGGCAGTCATGGTTATTACCATGGTTATTGCTGTTTTGGTTTTTGCATACTTGTATGTTCAAGCTTATAACCTATGTTTATTTTGAAGTGTTTGTGTTATGCTGGTTGTCATTTGAGATGCAGCATGCTCTTTTGGGAGTACAGCAGTACATGTGCACTGGAGGCAGTGGTTTAGACTGCAAGACTACCCTCGGCCAATTACTGAACAGGTGTCGTTTCAGTCATAGAGATTTTAATATGAGATTTTACATAGCTCTTCAAACCACTACAAAAAATGACATGTACATGCTTTTTGAGCATATCAAACTCATCATCTTATCTTTTCTAGTGATGCTATGGTGGGATGTGAAATGGATTTTGGCACTTTCATCTCAAACATACAGTATTTGTGCATTAAGATGCGTTTTTGACTATTTCTGACACGGGCCAATGTATAATATAGTAAGATTCAAATCAAAATGTGTTTAATCAAATGGAGAAATCACATACACATCAAACAGGCGTTCTCATGCACAGGCCAGTGCTGGTGGTCACACGTATTCACATACTCTGTGAAACCAGAATGGCTATTTAAGAAGTGTGCTGGAAAGACGTGGCTATTTCCAAGGCTGTCACATTCTGTTTATTTATACTGTGTCAAGGGGTCAGTGGATAGACTATGATCCGTGTGCGGAGTGACTGTTCTTCCCCTCTTCCACCTCCCCCTGCGGCCGTCCCTCTGTTCCCACGCACAGTGGCCTCGCCTGAGCCCGGCGAGGAATAAGATCCCAACACCTGGACTGTCACTCTGACCGGAACAGCATTACCCATAACTTTCAAGGTTCAACCCACACAATGATATTTCAAAGTGTAGTGCTTGCTCTTTTATGATTCAGTGTCTTTTCTGCAATTTCTGCCATGTCTTTTTGGATAATAAATGGTTGAATGAAATCAATAAAAACATGTCTCTCCCACAGAGCTCTTACAAGGTACATTAACTAAAACCCTTACCCTGTGACCCGGCACGTTCAAGAGGACAGAGCTTCCTCCTACTGTATATGTATGTTATATTTGATCATCAGAGTAATATTTGCCCTCTAAGTTAGGATTAACTTTGGCTTGGTTTCATCTATAATTCGTGGTGGGATGTTTCACCACTGCTATGTGGTCACAAAGGCTCATACTGTAGGCAGCAACTGGGTTGCGGTACAGATGTGCTATCTCCTCCAGCTGTGACTTCCTACTCTACGAGAAAAGAGACTGCCCGTGTGATGGATTGTCCCCTCTCAGGTTTCCCGGCACATGATTGTTGGAAGCCTGGTAATCTCTCCTGGTGTTCCTTAAACAATAATTATTCTTGGAGAGGCAAGGCCTTCTTTCTGGCCTTTGAAATGTATCAGTCATGCCTTGTAAAGATGAAGAAAGCCTCTCTCATTTCATTTCCCCTCAATTTAAATGGGGATTAGCGGCTTGTGCCTTGCCAGGTTTCTGTTGAAAAGGGTGGAATTTGCGTTAATGTGGTTGAAACTGACGTAAGCGATTATTAGGGGACACAAGGAATTTCAAAGGAGTCTATCCTCCATCAGGAATCCTCTTCCTGATACTTTCATATTATTTTCACAGTTTGTGTGACTACTGAATTGATGTGTTTGTAAAGAGAGAAATTATCATTAGTCCTTATGTTGTGCATTGTTAACAGCCCTGGATTCATTTCAACAATCTCCCCGCTATCTCTGAGTTTCAATCCCTAAGGCTAAGCAGAGATAAGCCGCTTATCTTTAATAAAGTCATACAGCATGATCAGAATTCAGAGCACATTCACCATGTGACTGCAGGAAAGCTCTTGCATTTACACTCTCAGTAGATGGCCCACTGTATATATCTGACCTATTTGGAAAGATAAATTATGTGAACTATGTCGCTAACTGGTATTGGGCAATTATATTCTGCCCCTCTGTTCGGAGTTTAAGTATTAGATGATGGAATTGCCAGTTGTTCCCTAAGCTAGCTGGCCAATCAGAAGAGAGTATTGAGCAGTCTATTCACACTGACTTTATTTTTACCTCCACGCTTGCCAGAATAGCAAATAGGATACTGCCTATTTTCACCACTCTTGAGCTACAAAGTGACTCAAGGCCCCTGCTGTCACAATGCGTGCGACTTCAGCAAGCCTCACTGAAGACAAAAAAAATTTGAATGCGTAGAACATCTATTTGGTTAGCTGTCTGCCGTCGTTTGAGTCTGTGGTCCAAACCCCATTTTTGAATTTGACTGCTACGATGAATAATTCCACCTGTGTGTCTGGTTCTGCTGAATGATGATGCAGTCCCTTCATTGTGGTATTTAATGAGGCATAAAATTCAGACCTCACAGTGAGCCATTCCACTGTAGCCCCTCTCTGTACCTACTGGCACCAAGCCCAGAGTAATGTGGACACTGTCATATAAACCACCCCTGCAGTAGCCCACTGACGCAGACTTTGGCTGTTGCGAAGGCACCTGTCATCACCTAGTGGAGGCGGCCCATCACTGCTGAACCGTCCAACGCGATTTTAAGAGTTTGCGCTTCACCTCCTTCGATTGACAGTGAGTTGTTGTCACTCGGTTTTCCGCCACAGTCACCTGGTGGCATTGTGGTGTCCACTTCTTACTGATATGTCTGTCATTACACACACTGAGGCTCAGGAGCAACTCAACTGGCTGAGGTTGGCACTGGAGTGGGGGTTGTTGAGGAGGGGTTGTAGGACCACCCTTCTTGAAATAGGAAAGCCCTTTCAGTCGATCCTCTACAGGGGCAGTCTTACCACAATGGTAATGTTTGGAAAGTGAATGTTACGCAAAGACTCCTGTAGTGCCCTCTGCCAATAGTAAAAGGTCTTTCTCACAATTATTTAGTATGTTGTTTTCAAAATACATTTTGTTTCCCGCTGGATACGTTGGCAGTTATTCATGGGAAAATATGCTCTCATACAGTACATTGTTATACAGCTTATTATTCCTTAACTTTTCTTTTTCAGTCTGTATTTGTGATCTTGCAGCCCCAGACATAATATCTACATACAGTGCCTTTTAAAAGTATTCACCCCACTTGGCTTTTTACCTGTTTTGTTGCATTACTGCCTTTAGTTCAATGTTTTTAATCTGAATTGTATGTGATGGATCAGAACACAATAGTCTAAGTTGGAGAAGTGAAATGAGAAAAATATATGCATTTTATATATACATATATTTTTAGAAAAAAAAAACTGAACATTTGCATGTGCATATGTTTTCACCCCCTTTGTTATGAAGCCCATAAAAAGCTCTGTTGCAACCAATTACCTTCAGAAGTCACATAATTAGTGAAATTATGTCTACCTGTGTTGAATTTAAGTGTCACATGATCTGTCAGTACATATACACATCTTTTTTGAAAGGCCACAGAGGCTGCAACACCTAAGCAAGAGGCACCACTAACCAAACACTGCCATGAAGACCAAGGAACTCTCCAAACAAGTAAGGGACAATGCTGTTGAGAAGTATAAGTCAGGGTTAGGTTATAAAGAAATATATCAAAATCTTTGATGATCCCCAGGGGCACCATCAAATCTATCATACCCAAATGGAAAGAACATGGCCCAACACCAAACCTCCCAAGAGACGGCCGCCCACCAAAACTCACTAACCGGGCAAGGAGGGCATTAATCAGAGAGGGAGCACAGAGACCGAAGGTAACCCTGGAGCAGAGACTGGAGTATCTGTACATAGGACGACAATTTGCCGTACACTCCATAGTGCCATAGTTGGGCTTTATGGCAGAGTGGCCAGAAGAAAGCCATTACTTTCAGTAAAAAACAAAATGGGACATTCTGAGTTTGCAAAAAGGCGGAGGAAGGTGCTCTGGTCTGGTGAGACTAAAATTGAGCTTTTCGGCCATCAAAGAAAACGATATGTCTGGCGCAAATCCGACACATCACCCAAAGTGAACACCATTCCCACAGTGAAACATAGTGGTGGCAGCATCATGCTGTGGGGATGTTTTTCAGCAGCTGGGACTGGGAAACTGGTCAGTTGAGGGATATATGGATGGTGCAACATACAGGGATATTCTTGAGCAAAACCCGTACCACTCTGTGTGATTTGAGGCTAGGACGGAGGTTCTGCAGGGCAATGACCCCAAACACACTGCTAAAGTAACACTTGAGTGGTTTAAGGGGAAACATGTAAATGTGTTGTAATGGCCTATTCAAAGCCCAGACCTCAATCCATTAGAAAATCTGTAGTCAGACTTAAAGATTGCTGTTCACAAGCACACACCATCCAACTTGGATGAGCTGGAGCAGTTTTGCAAGGAGGAATGGGCAAAAATCCCTGTGGTGAGATGTGGCAAGCTCATAGAGTCTTATCCAAAGCGACTTGGAGCTGTGATTTCTGCAAAAGGTGGCTCTACATAGTATTGACTTTAGGGGTGTGAATAGTTATGCACATTGACTTTTTTGTTATTTTGTCCTATTTGTTGTTTGCTTTACAATAAATAAAAAAAACATCTTCAAAGTTGTGGGCATGTTCTGTAAATTTAATTATGCAAAACCTCAAACAATCCATGTTAATTCCAGGTTGAGAGGCAACAAAACACGAAAAATGCCAAGGGGGGTGAATACTTTTGCAAGGCACTGTATGTTGTCTTCATTGTTAACTTTTTTTGTAGGGATGTATTTAGAAAGCAGTCCTGCACAGATGCTGAACACTTTAGGCTCCCTTGTTTGTTTCGTCTTGAAATTCAACCCAGTCTCTGTGTTTGATGTCGGAGCTGTAGAAAGGTATCTGAAGTGAGCATTGGTTTGGATGGGTTGGCTGGTCTGTCCAGACTTCTGTCAGACGTCCTCTGAAATACCTTGGTAGTGTTGTGGTAGGCAGTGTAGAGTAAAGGGAGGACAACTGGTGCTGTGTCACGTCCGTCACTGCCTGGATGGAGGCTGGGACAAGCAGCCCCTAAAAATCATGACAAATCTTTCTTTGATCGATGTTGTCTGCAAGACACTCACCTTTTGCCAACTGGTTTCAGCACTCGTTCCACACCAGCATTCTTCAATCCTCAAGTTTTCATGTGCAGGAAAACCACATTACTTGGAGGAGGAGGGCCAATGGCAAGCACCCATCCGTCCCTCTCCCCACAGTGAAATAATTTGTCCTGCAAGTTGTTTGAAACTGTGATTTGTATCAGCTTTTCACCACCCCAATGTTTTTATGTTGTCTCAAGGCCAACAATTCCCTACATGCTACTAGGGGGTTTGTGGATTTAGTACGTTCAGAGAGGGAACTTTACAAGAACAGCAGCCTAACGTTGCTTTCTGTACAGAAAGTACTGATTTTACTCAGGTCTGTTGAAAGGACAACCTTGATTGTAAAAACTTTCTCCTGTTTTTTTGTATCTTCTGCATGTTTTTACAGTTGTTTTTCTTCTCTTCAGCTAAAGCTTGGCTAACAGGCCTAAGTGACTTATAGTCTTGTAAATTAGAAATGATACAACAGAACCTTAACACCTGGGGAGTAGGTGGGTTTTATGCTATAAGGCCTATCTCCATATATTAAACAGTATGACTTACAAGCAGCTGTGAACTCATAGTTTCTCATAGTAAGGATCAGCTTTTTAGTCTCTGGTCTGGACAGCAGGACATATTTTCAGGAATATTTGCTCAGAAATAAAACATGCATTAATTGGTTCTTACAAAGTATTTCTTTATCTCAGTAGACCATGCCTCCAAAATCACATCATATTCACACCTCCATTTGATATCTGGAGAGTTCTTTATTAGCCAAATGGTTTGAATAAAATACTGGCTCCAAGTGTGTAGATTATTATTTTATGTTACTTTTGGAAGATTTTCCCCTACATTCTCGTTAGAGTCAGTGGTAGTTTGCCACTGTTTCCAGGTGAGGTAGGAAAATTTGCAGTGACTTGTTCTAATTTGCAATAATTCAGAAAATGGAACAAATCCTGTGAGAAAAACTGTTTTGCCAGAAGTGTACTCTGCACAATGTCATCAAACACCAACATATTTTAATGAGCTTTTAACTGACCATGTTCGTGACATTCTCATTTGCACCAAGCACAGTAATCTGGTGAGCACTGCTGGGGCTTTGCCCTAAAAGGTATTTGAAGTGTTTGATGATTGGTACAGTGGGCAAAAAAGTATTTAGTCCGCCACCAATTGTGCAAGTTCTCCCGCTTAAAAAGATGAGAGAGGCCTGTAAAAATCACATTGTAGGATTTTTTATGAGTTTATTGGTAAATTATGGTGGAAAATAAGTATTTGGTCAATAACAAAAGTTGATCTCAATACCTTGTTATATACCGTTTGTTGGCAGTGACATAGGTCAAATGTTTTCTGTAAGTCTTCACAAGGTTTTCACACACTGTTGCTGGTATTTTGGCCCATTCCTCCATGCAGATCTCCTGTAGAGCAGTGATGTTTTGGGGCTGTCGCTGGGCAACAGGGACTTTCAATTCCCTTCAAAGATTTTCTATGGGGTTGAGATCTGGTGACTGGCTAGGCCACTCCAGGACCTTGAAATGCTTCTTACGAAGCCACCCCTTCGTTGCCCGGGCGGTGTGTTTTGGATCATTGTAATGCTGAAAGACCCAGCCACGTTTCATCGTCAATGACCTTGCTGATGGAAGGAGGTTTTCACTCAAAATCTCACGATACATGGCCCCATTCATTCTTTGCTTTACACAGATCTGTCGTCCCGGTCCCTTTGCAGAAAAACAGCCCCAAAGTATGATGTTTCCACCCCCAAGCTTCACAGTAGGTATGGTGTTCTTTGGATGCAACTCAGCATTCTTTCTCCTCCAAACACAAGGAGTTGAGTTTTCACCAAAAAAATATTTTTTGGTTTCATCTGACCATATGACATTCTCCCAATCCTCTTCTGGATCATCCAAATGCTCTCTAGCAAACCTCAGATGGGCCTGGACATGAACTTGCTTAAGCAGGGGGACACGTCTGGCACTGCAGGATTTGAGTCCCTGGCGGCGTAGTGTGTTACTGATGGTAGCCTTTGTTACTTTGGTCCCAGCTCTCTGCAGGTCATTCACTAGGTCCCCCAGTGTGGTTCTGGGATTTTTGCTCACCGTTCTTGTGATCATTTTGACCCCACGGGGTGAGATCTTGTCAGTGGTTTTGTATGTCTTCCATTTTCTAATAATTGCTCCCACAGTTGATTTCTTCACACCAAGCTGCTTACCTATTGCAGATTCAGTCTTCCTAGCCTGGTGCAGGTCTACAATTTTGTTTCTGGTGTCCTTTGACAGATCTTTGGTCTTGGCCATAGGAGTGTGACTGTTTGAGTTTGTGGACAGGTGTCTTTTATACTGATAACAAGTTCAAACAGGTGCCATTAATACAGGTAACGAGTGGGTGACAGAGGATCCTCTTAAAGAAGAAGTTACAGCTCTGTGAGAGCCAGAAATCTTGCTTGTTTTTATGTGACCAAATACTCATTTTACTGAGGAATTTACCTATTTTCTATTAGGTTAGGGGGGTTGAGACATACTGTACCATTGTTTGGATTTGAAATTTCAGCAGTAGTAATGCACACATCGCTTTGATTTGCTATCACTGCAAGAGTTATTTTCTCATTAAAATGATGGGAAATCCTCTGGGTTTCATTTATGGTGACACTACATTTTTTCATGTTAAGCGTAACCCTGGGAAACGTCTCTCTTGATCCATCTGGGCCCTGGTGTTGTCCTGTCAAAAGTGGTTGGTTGTTGACCCGTTAAAAAAAGAAAATGTTTTGGAAAGTTCCTTGTTTCTGGGAGCCAAGTTAGAACAAAGTGTGAATTTTTCCTATTGTCTGACCTCCCATGTCCTTTGAACTCAAGTTTAACCAAACTGTCATTAGTGTCATTAGAAAATCTGGGGTGGTTGTCCATCCTAGATGTAGGACAATGTGCTGGCTTGCACAGGACACCAGTCTATGCCATTGTCTAAGTGTTGGTTGGTTTAGCCATATTCTCTCTAATAAAGCAGAGAATTACTGTCAGTTTTTGTGATGTGACCAGGGGGCTGAAATATGTTTCTTCTTTGTTCAAACACATTACATCAGACAGGCATTTGAGCATGGTAGGCGCGGCAGATTAGATCACCGGAGGGCATTTGGAAAGAGAGACCGGAGAGAAAGACAACTGAGGACAGTTGCGAAATGCTCTCTTTCTCAATTCAGTTCCATTCTCACCCTCTGTCTTTCTGTCTCTCTCTCCTATGCATTTGAACATGTCTGGCAGTAAGTATTTTTTTCGTATCTTCCTTTACCATATTCTTCTACCCTGTCTGTCCTCTTTGGAGACATGTCATTCTCTGAGGTCCTGGATGTCTGCATCCCTTGTAAACATTCAGGCATGACATGCATTTTAGGCCACAATCAACAACAGATCCAACAACAATGCCTCTATTCTACAGTTGCCAAAGGGAAAAGACAGTTGCTTCCATTCAGTCGTGCTCCAATGTAAACCAACTTAATCCTAGCCTAGCTAGTCCTCATAGGTACACTAGCAAATATTTTACATGTAAGTCTGATTACATGTTATAAAGGCAGGAATGAGCTGTTGGGTGTTCGGTTTCTGGCCACAAAGGGCTATAAAGAAAGGTCAGATACTACAATTGTGGCCAATCAAACGCCATCACAAGGAAACCCATAAACAGCAAATAACGACCAGCTATGCACATTGTAGAGTATGGCCCACACTTGCATTTTACAGTCCGAGTACCAAAGGATGCCACGCATGGCCCCGTTGCAACGAAACCCAAGTATTGGTTTGTTGTGACAGTCTACACACCATGACTGTACTGGCAGATGAAAGGTGTCGCCCTGTGAGGGGTAAGGTGGAGGGGCAGGGGGGTTGGTGGTTGCAGAGGATGAAAGCAGAGGCTGTGTTTTGCCCCTAAAGGCCTCTAAACACTTTACAAGAACACAGCCTCGGAGCATCATATTCCCATATCGTTCTGTGTCATTTTGTGTGGCAAGGACATGTACTATATATAAAATGCATAATGCATCCTGGTTTTGAATGAACTGGGAGATGCAGAAATAGAGAAGTCCATGTAGCGGCCTTGTCTTTGCTTTTGCTTATGTTATTTTCTTTTGTGAAAGTGACAGGGATTTCAATGACCCACTTGGTTGTTGTTGTGACCCACACAGCTCTCATTAACAGAGTCAATTGAAGTCATTCAGATGTTCACTTCAATGAGATGACATGATGTAATAAGGGCCAATGTCAAGCCCACAGCCAGGTGGGATTGAACGACAACTCCACCTGGTGTGCTTTTGTGATCCAGGTGTTTGTGATCTGAATATATGTGAGTACCTGATATCCTGACAAACCTATAAAACCTGACATAGTATTCCCACAAGGTTTTTAATGTCAAAGTGAGGAAAAAAATCTATGAATGGTTCCAAAGTCATTACAAATACAAAACAGACTGTAGTTCATTGCAGTATTCACCCCTTAAATATTTGACGGCGGCACCTTTGGCGACAGTTAAAGGCATGAGTCCATTTGGAGAAGCAGCTATGCAAATCTGGACACAGTAATTTTTGCTCAATAGCAAAATTGTCTATTAATTGGGCTGAAGTTGAGGTTTTGATTGGGCCAGTCCAGGACATTGTTTTATGCCACTCCAATGTGGCTTTGTCTGTATGTTTGGGATCGGTGTCCTGCTGAAAGATGAATCTTCTTGGATGTCACTGTATTTTGCCTTGTTTATGAGTTGTCTTCTTTTTGCCACTCTCCCATAGATTACTGTTGCAGTATGCAGTGTCTCCCAACTCTGCCATGGAATACTGTACATATAAAAGTTTTTGAGGATGGCCTGTTCTGCACAGATTCCTTGTTTTGCCATATTCTCTCCATCTCTTATTAATAATAGACTTCACTGTGCTCTGCGAGAAATGTTGTTATATCCAACCCCTGATCTGTGTTTTTGAAGAATATAAAATAATGTGAAACACCTTAACTGCACACAAGATGGACTCCATTAAACATGTTATGTACCACTGCGTTCAGGTATGACATGGCAAATTAGTGAATACTTAAACATTCAATAATGTTCTGTAACATATTTGGTAATAAATTTGAACAATTTGCTGATTTTATTTTTCAGTTTGGGAATTTGGCCTTTATTTTTATTGATCTGTTGTAACACAGTAAGATGTGGAAAAGTCCAAAGGGGGGTGAATACTTTAGACAGCCACTGTTTATTTTGTTTTAATGTTAGAATTTTGGTTTGTTTCAGGTTTAGGCATTAAGATTTAGGTTTGGGTTCAGAATTTGGTGTGTTCAAGTTAAGGCAAAAGGTTTGGGTGTTAGGGTTAAGGGGGTAGTCCACATTGATTTCCAGTTTTCTACACTGCACAATGAGTGAAAAAAACGTGTTTTTGTGTATATGAGATGCTACGCCTTGAATATGGGACTGGAGGGCATTATAATTATTCTACAAATGTATTTATTTTATGTTATGTGTGTACATTACTTGCAGTAGCTTGAGGGAGTTTTCTAGCTAACCGTCGAAATGAAATGTAAATGAAATACATGGGTTTTGAATGGTAACGGGGACTTGGCTATGCCTCTGCTAATGATAAGCTATTTCTTGGCCAACACATTGTTGTCTCCCTAAAGGCGTATGAAGATTATTCAGGGCTTTTGTCACTTTATCCTCCCCTTTTTAGAAACCGTTTACAAGCCTGTATCAACACCATATTGTTAGGCTGGGAAAAAAATATAATAATAATTTTGTCCTTTGTCTTCTGTTGCCATGACCCAGTGGTTTCTCTGAGGCAGTTGACAATTTGAAATGGTTACACTGTAAAGAAAAAAGCTCTTCTCTAGCACTGCTGTCTCCAGCAATATCGCTCAGCAGCTCTGAACCAGATGACCAGATTTATCTTTCTCTAGTTTAAACAAGTTAAATGTTATTTGAGCTGACGCATGTTTAACATAGTGGTTTGCTGTGAATGCCTTGTTTCAACATTATCTTCCCCATCCTTTTGCCCTTGTTGTCATTTAACTTTTTGTGTCCTGTTGGCTTAAGCCATTTTGTAAGGACCATCTTATTGTTTTGGAACGTATCCCAACAGCTCTCCCCTCCTTCCCAAGTGTTGAGGATGTATCTGTGTTTCATCACCCTTCTCAGAGGGAGATTTGGTTCATACTGGAGGTTTCTGGCCAGTGTTCTTGTCTCATGACACTCTCTCCGCCCATCATCTTCACATAGGTAGTGTGGGCCTTAGGAGGGTTCATAAAGGTCTAATATTCTATACATCATATCTTTCAGAAGAAGTATTGTCATCCTTTTTTTTTAGTTCTGTTGTACCATGTGAGGTACCAGTTTCAGAACTAATCGCTATTGTATTACTTCAGTGTGAAAGGGAATTCCCTACTTACTGCAGGTGAAATTGTTCTTTATAGTGTGTGTTTTTTTCTCCCTTCCAGAGTACGACATGGTAGCCAGCAGTTTGTCCTGAAGCCCAAGTACTACCACACACACACCACACACACCCAGACGCACGTCCAACACCAGCCTGACAGACCCATTCCACTGACGATGGGAAACAATCCTCTCAATGGTGAGTAGACCTCCTTCAGTGCCCCACGTCCTTTAATTGTGGATTAACTCTATCGGAACACCTACCTCCATTTTAAGATGGTTTGCTACTAGAACTGTCTGCCCACAGATATTTACATCATCCTTAAAGTGTGCTTTTGTAGGCTTTAGTTATTTTATATGTGTCAGGAGAATCTAAGAAACGGTCAGATTTACCAAATCTTTCATCTCAATCTGCTAGTATTTGTGAAGCGATTATTACGACTGAGAAATGTTCCACCGCTTTACTAGCCACTGGTAATGTAGTAGTAAGCAAAGTCTTCAGAAACTTAAATGTTTGCACATTTAAACTGGATTTGTTTCTATAATAGCGCCTTTGGTGAGTATTTCGATTCCTCAGATCTCCCTGCTTTTCTGGTACTGGGCAGAGACTAGGGACAGCTGATATCAGGGCCTGGGAAGTTCTGTGACAGGTTGACAGTGTTTCACTTGGCTCTCCTCATTGGGAAGACCGCACTGCATGACCCCAGCTAGTGTCAGCTGATCCAGCTGAGCCAATTACGCCAGCATGTTTGTTGTTTAACAGCTGTCTGATCAAGCAGACCTTTAATCACTGGCAAACAGACACGATAGCTCTGCTTTAGTTGGGTCAGTCTGTCATTATTTTAACATGGGATTTACGCTGTACCCTTTTCTCACTTTATAGGAGCCAGTAGTGTCCGACTCTCCCCCCACAGTTTAAGCATTCCGAGAAAGTCGGTGCAAACGAAATGCTGTTTTTGATTTTAGAGCCAGATTGGTTATGGTTATTGTAGATTTAGATGATGTCGAAATAGAGAACAAGAAGATGTACAACCGTAGATGAGTACTCTACATAAACAGCCCCCTTATGTCAGCTGCATAGCTGCTGGTCAGAGAAGTGACTGCATGTTAAATACATTTTCTATCTCTTCCCTGATGGGTTGTGTTTTTTGGGGAATGGCACGAGGGAAGCTAGAGCCTTTTTTCATCGTTTACTTCCAGTATTTAGTAGGTTTTACTCCGTGGTGAGTGGGTTGCGTAGTGGCCAATTGAATGTGTTGATAGCATACTTTCATGGAAAAACTAGCGGAAAAATAAAAAATTGGGATGATACAATTGTAAATGTAATGTCGTTTGAGTCGTTATTCAACCACACTGCCGTGGAAGACCACAGTTGACACAAACGAAAGAAACTGCCCTAATGAGGATAGTTATCTCACCTTTGGCCTCCACCTCTCAACCAATCTCACAAATTTGCACTCCCATTTTCTGGATACAATTTTTTATAGGATCATTGTCAGGCTGTTAATCTTAAAGAAGTTACTAATAAAGCACTTCAAACACATAGCTTCAGAGAAGGTACAGTGCAAAACACTATCCAACTGTTTGGATATCCCAAGTGAGCGCAATTGGATCAATAATCTTGAAATTGAAAGACACATCACACAACCAAGGCTCTGGCATAAAAAGACCGTCCCTCAAAATTCAGCACTCTGTGGCATCTCAATGCGATGCCTTGTGAACGAAGCCACAGAGGCCAACAACCACTTTGAATGAGCTACAGAGTTTAATGGCTGGGAGTGGTGTAATGGTCCACCAGTCAGCCATATCAAAAGCTCTGCATTTAAAATGACCTGAATTCAAGGGTAGCCCGAACAAGCCATTGCTCAAAAGTACTGTATGTATGCATGAGAGCAACGATATGCGAAAATGTTTTATAGTGAGATGAGACCAAGAGAGTTTTTTTGTCTAAAATTCAAAGTGCTATCTGTGGCCCCAGCCTATGCCTTATCACAAATCATCCCTACTGTGAAATGAGGTGGTTTCAGCATCTTGCTTTGAGGAAACTTCTCATCAACGGGGACTTTGAAGAACACTGAAAGAAGAATGGTCCACAACATTTTTTTACATGGGAGGAAATTCACCTTTCAACTGAACAATAATCTCAAGCACAAAACAAAAGCAGCATTGGAATGTCTCAAGAACAAAAAGGTGAATGTCCTACCGTGGCACAGTCAAAGACCTGATCTGAGTATCAAGCGTTGTTCAACCAACCTGAACAACCTGGTGGGAATCCCGACTCAGGCGCTGTGCGTTACGTTAGTAAATACTTACCACAACACTTAAAACTGTTATTGTAGCATAACAGTTTCCTAAATATTTGTGTGTAGACTTTTAATAGTTGTGCAAGCGACATTCTGTATTTCCGTTTTTGTCTTGCAAATATTTAACACTTTAAATCAATGTCACCATTCGGTAATTGATTTTGTTTCAGTGTGTTAAAGTAAAATATCAAACAGAATTATATTTCAGTGTAACATTTGTAATTCAGTAATATGAGAGAATTGGTCAGAGATTTGAATACTTTAAATGCAGTATACAATTATCTAAAAATGAATAGAGGTTGTGTATATATAAAAACACAATTAAATACACCAACAGATCCACATCTGCTGTAATACGGTTAGCTTATGGGGAATGCTGATCTTCAAGTTGAGTAGCAATTGGATTTGTCAAACTACCGCCCCAGTGGTAAAGGCATAAAGAGTTAAACATTGCCTGCTGCTTGGCGCTGTCTAAAATGAATTATTAGCCTCATTTTCAGAGGGCAATTTCAGATAAAATCCGCAAGAGAGTGTGGCTAGAAAATGAAATGACAGAGCAAGGCGATAAACTGTGTCATCCTACAGAGGAACCCTCAATTGCTGAAACAACAAGTGCCACCGACGGATATGTTTGGTACTGGCTGAGCTTCAGTTAGCTCTTATCAGCGCCTCCTGAAGTTCCCTCACTGAATAGCCTCGCAGCGCTCACCATGGAAGACACATGACCTGACATTTACACTTTACAATGGGGTCGAACAGTTAAACGGCTTCTGAAAGTAAGACCCATGAATTGCATAAGGCTTGGACGTGGCTTCATCTTACTGTATATTTAAGGTTATCCATCTGCTGTGCTGTACACCCAGGTATACAGTACTGTGTTGGCAGAGTGTATACATCTTTTAACCGCCTGTTAGACTTCCCGCTGGATGTCTGCTTAGGTTAGTAAGGGTTGATGAATTTGCTGACCTGAAAGTGAATGGCTCCCAGATCGTCTCCCCAGACAGTCTCTGTGCTATTAGTGGAGGAGTCTGCAGACACAACAGTCTTCCTCCCACTCCCCTCTGGGGCCCTTGTGGCCACAGCCCTCAGGAAGCACCAACCCAGCCACACAGCTACAAATAAACCCAGTCCACTTTGATAGAGCTCCAGTGTGGGTTCGACATGTCCAGACATCAGAGAGAAACGATAGGGAGAGACATAGAGGAGGCAGAGGGGGCTTTCACCTCAAAGAAAGCACACAACACAAAGCTTTTCTCCATCCTGTGAAACACTTGTGGCACATATGCATGTCACTAAGTCTTGGTGTACCCCGTTGCCGGGCATGTCACTGCGGACCTCCTCTCAGGTTTTGGGGTGCCCGGTTGCCGGGAACCTTCACTGTTGGTCTTAGCCCAGTGTGCAGTGGTGTTGGTACGCTGAAATGGAAGACAGGGGAGGGTGTTTGTGCTCTTAAATTGCTGGGCCTGCCGTTTCTCTGTCAGCCCGGTCCCACGCGACAGACGGCCTGTCAGCAGCTAGCTGTGGTGCCGTGTCTGGGAAAGCCATTCTCTCCACCAGCCCTCAGCTCGCCCACACATACAGGCAAATTAGGCCCCTGCTTTCTCTGTCGCACTGAAAGGCACGACTTTGGCCTCTGAGGCTGCCAACCTTTCCTCCCATATGGGGACCCACTGAACCCCTGGAGGTCCAGCAGATAAAGCCCTTCCTTGCACATGTGTGTTCTCCTGTCTAGCCCGTGTGTTCTCCTGTCTAGCCCGTGTGTTCTCCTGTCTAGCCCGTGTGTTCTCCTGTCTAGCCCGTGTGTTCTCCTGTCTAGCCCGTGTGTTCTCCTG